>QANZ01013148.1:0-32208 GCA_003254925.1 Chamaecrista fasciculata
ATCAAATTTTAATTTTATTGAAAAAATTTATTCTTATTACTGGATATATTAATTAATTCAGACAAGAATTAATAATTCAGTTGTACAAGATAACTCGTTATGAGTTATGACATATACAATCATTGTCATTTTCACACCCACACTTTGAGAATGTTTATAACTTATAATCATAAGTAAAATTTTCTATTTGTAGCAATTTTTATTTCACACACTAATTAATATTGGAAAAATCTATAAAAGTACTATAGCCATAGCACCCTATTTTTCAACTATTGGATTTATCTTTTTTTTTTCTTGAGATTTGTGCAATAGATTTTGTTGCATAAATCTCAAGAAAAAAAAGCAAATCTAGAGACTGAAAAATGAGATGCTATAACTATGGATCTTTTTGCAGCAAAGCCCTTTAATATTTTTGGTTGTTTTTATCTTTCTAAGGACTAAGATAAATAACCAATCAATAGGCAGTCTATCTTATAGCTTGGATATAGCATTATATCACTCATCAACTATAAAATAAATTAGTTGGCCAAAAAAAAAAACTATAAAAAAAATTTGAGATCATATATGTTTAATATGAGACATGAATCTTTTGTAGTGCATTATAAGTGTAATGCTGAAAAATAAAATAATAGTTAAAGAGATAAACTGTCAATAAGACCTATACATTTATAATACTTTTTCTTTTTAATTATTTTTTTTAACATTTTACCTGTAATGCATTGCAGAAGATTCAAATTAATTTAATATGTTTTCATATGTATATACGGATAGAAATATGGTGTAGGCTTTGATAGTGTGATCACTGTTCTTAAGGAAATTAAGCCCCCACTATTCGTTTGCCGCTGGGTTTTATGGCAGATTTCCTCTAAAATTTTACAAAGCCTGATATTATAGCCAGCAAAACTATAATATCTTTTGAACACAATATAGGAAGGAAAAGTTGAAGATGAGATCTCTTGGTTGATTTTCTGTTTGAGAGAAGAGATGCTATTTATAAAGGAAAAACTGAAGATGTACAACCTTTTAGATTCCTACAATCATATCTTTTCATGTCCAATCTTAATGGTTGGTCATAACTTGTCATGATTCAATATTCATGACTTTTTAATAAACAGTTACGACCATCCATATATGAAGAGTTATGACCCTTCACATATGAACTCTCTTCTCAACCCTTCAACTTATCCAATGTGAGACTTTAATTACTAACTATTTTCCAACAATCCCCCACTTAGTTAGTAATTTATTTAATTCAAGAATTTATGCATATAGGAGGTATCTTTCGATTTAAACCTACTACTTGTATAAATACATTTAGCTCTGCCCGAATTGATAATTAGAAAATAGTTCTATTAAACTTCAATCCATAAAAGACAAAACGGATGTATAAATACACATAAACACTTAAATTAAATACAATGTGTTCAATGTAAACTTAGCACGTATACGGCCTTGTGCTCCTTCCTGTTTCATAAACACTGACAAAGTTTTATTTTTAAACTTTGGTTGAAGCGGCACCACTTCATGTGTTTACATAGGTGAAGTTTTAATCAAGTCATTTGTTTGGACTAACTTTAGTTCTTATTCTGAACTCTGTTATTTCATTAAGAGTATTAAAAGTACTCACCCTCTCGTTCATATAAGTACTTTTTTTAAAAAAAATCTAGTACTTGATCTCCATCACTAAACATAACTTGTTGTTACCTTTTGAATTTTTAGAATTGCATAGCAATAAGAAAAGTAAGGTTTCCATTATGATTGATATTTTAAAAACTTCTTGAAACCCATGACTCTACTAGTACTATTAATTGAAACTCTCGAGAGTCTTTTTAGTCAACGGGTCAACAAGATTATTATTTTTTTTTTAGACCTTATATGTTTGAACTTTATATTGTAAAGTGCTATAGTCATTGATGTCCGACTATCACAGTACAAAAGAATAATTGACAATACTTTTCATTTTCTTATTCCACATAGACTATCGTCATAGTCCCAGGTGTTACTAGTTCTCTTATACAGGCATGCCTCAACCTTTTCATAAACTGATTGTACATAGTCCTATCTATCAACAATTATTTTTTTATTATTTACTACACTCATTTGTAGTTTGATCATCATAAGAAGTGAAATTGCTAGCTTTTGTTGTGGTCACAACTTTATATTCAACTACATATAATTCTTTAACCATTTCACTTCTTTCATAGCAATTGCTAATGCAATAAATTGCTATTTCACTATATTGTTTCTTAGAAGCCCAACTAATAATACCCCCACTATGAGGAGTATCCACCCATGAAATTAACATTTCTTCTTTAGTTTGGACAAGAATATTTTCTAGTTTTGCAAAACTCAACACTACTTATTCTCTAGTGTTAAATAAATAAATAAATATATATATATATATATATAAATTAATTGGGATCATCCCTCTTAACTCCCCTCCATTTATATATGTATATAAATTATTTGGGTAAATTACACTTTGGTACCCTGTGGTTTGACCCTATTTCACTTTGGTACCCTGTGGTTTGAAACCTGACACTTTGGTACCCTGAAGTATTCTCCATTAACACTTTGGTACCCTTTGGAGCTATTTTGTAATTTTAACCATAACAAATTTTGCAAAAATTACATATTGACCCCAAAAAGTTTTTATAGTTTCCATTTTAGTCCCTAGATAATATGTATCCAGGGACCTATTTGTAATTTTTTGAAATTTTTTGGGGTCAATATGTAATTTTTGAAAAATNGTATCCAACGGTTAATGTTTTTTTCTATATATATATAAATAATTTATATATATATATATATATAAAAACAACTAAAGCACTTATCCAAAGAGGCATGACTTTACACTGTAAATGAGCCACATAGCAATCTGTTTCCCATGTTTATTTCAAATAAACATCTCCCTTAACAATATTTATTCCCAATATAGAGTCAAATTGACGCACCGTTCACTTTAAAGCACAATTTTACACACATACTGCATTACCAACAAATTAAAGTATCATACTGCACTAACGGCAATCTTCTTTAATTTTCATCGCAAACGGTGCCTTAATTCAGATTTCAAAGCGATCGAGTTTGAAGACGTTAGGATTGAAAAACTTGTTTACTCCAATAGTCTTCATCTCGTTTTAATTTTCTTAAGATCGTTAGAAATATGGTGTAAGCTTTGATAGTGTGATCACTGTTCTTAAGGAAATTAAGCCCCCACTATTCGTTTGCCGCTGGGTTTTATGGCAGATTTCCTCTAGGATTTTACAAAGCTTGATATTATAGCCAGCAAAACTATAATATCTTTTGAACACAATATAGGAAGGAAAAGTTGAAGATGAGATCTCTTGGTTGATTTTCTGTTTGAGAGAAGAGATGCTATTTATAGAGGAAAAACTGAAGATGTACAACCTTTCAGATTCCTACAATTATATCTTTTCATGTCTAATCTTAATGGTTGGTCATAACTTGTCATGATTCAATATTCATGACTTTTTAATAAACAATTACGACCATCCATATATGAAGAGTTATGACCCTTCACATATGAACCCTCTTCTCAACCCTTCAACTTATCCAATGTGAGACTTTAATTACTAACTATTTTTCAACATATACGATGATGCAATTATAAACACTAGATTGACCTCTGATGATCGGGTGAGAACTTATAAAATGGTTCAAACGAAATTGGAGCTGAATTCTATTTGCATCTTCAATGCTAAAATTAGTATGAAATAATCTTGTGATGAATAAGTGATCGCTCGTATATAAATGAAAGAGAGTTTACCCGCCTGAAATAGGGAAAGCCTTTAATAAATAGTTTTGAGCTAATAATAGAGAAACAATATTTAAATGGTTATAACTAATTTTTTAGGAACTCCTTATTAATATATTTTGAAAATCTTATATTGATTGATTTTTGTAAAATTCAATGTAGGAACATAAAAGAAGTGGACTTTATATATTTTCTTAACTTTTTTTTTTTTCTATTTTACCTTGTGAAATTTTTATAAAAACCTTATCCTAATTTTCCTAATGCAAGTTAAGAAATTAAGATTGAAGTGTTTTTTTTTTGGTCAATATAAATTCATTACCGAAGGCATAAAGTCAATTAGATATAACCTGCGGAATGGATCATCTCCCTTTGGTTCTCTCTCCCTTTCTCTCCCTTTCATTTAATCTGCACCGTCCAACATATCTAATGAGTTACAAAAAGGCCACGTTTCCCTCATACTGAAATATGAGTAAAACAGTGCGTTTCACCTGTTAAGCTTTCGTTGCCTTCTATGTTTTAGTGCAGTGTCCTCTCATGATTTTGTGAATGGAGGCCATGTAAATGTGACTTAGCCATCTCTTAGTATTGTATTGTACTTGAATAAATACAATTTCTGCACTTACAACTTATCTCATATTATGTGCTGCAATGAAATTACCAAGAGCAAGATTCATGGAAGCCTATAAATAAATTATTTCATTTCAAAAGCATGCATAACAGATTAACAGGCAATGTGCTTCCTAAAACCCTTGTAAAGCAAGGACTAACAATTACCGACAGAGAACTAGACAAGTTTAAAGATATAAGGCAAAAGCACCTTTTGGTCCTCATACTTTACATTAATCGTTAATTTTGTCCTTAATTCTTTTTCCGGTCAATTTTGTCTCTAATATTTTAATTTTGGTCAGTTTTATTCTTTTTTTGGTATAAACCAAGGGTATCCATCGTCGGGAACAGTGACTAATCCCTTCGCCGCAGGTCCTCCACTTAAGGATAAACGGTTAGCCACAGAATGCTTTCCATTCTCAAAGGTGGGATTCGAACCCTCGCCACTTGGTTAAGGGACCAAGTGAGAAACCACTGTGTCACACTCATGTGGTTGGTCAGTTTTATTCTTTGTTCTTCCTTGAACCGAATATTAACGACATAATCTACGTTGCTAAAGACATGTAATACAAAATTATTAGATAAAGAAACTCGAATAGTAACCCTGATTGAAAAACATGATGAAGTTTGATGTTAATTTATTGAAAGAAGTTAGTCAAAAGATAAAATTGACCAAAATGTGAATCATTGGGGATGAAATTGATCACAAAAAGAGATTGAGAATGAAATTGATAGTTGATGTAAATTTTGAGGACTAGAATAGTACTTTAGCCAAAATCTAAAGTTAAAACTGAAAGATTGAACTCCTCTTAAAATGGAACAAATATAAAAATTTGAAGATTAAAATAGAATAAAAAATAATTCTTAAATTAAAATGAAACTTACCTATAGTTTGAGGACCAAACTGATATTTTAACCTAAAATATTCCTATATTTTGTTACCCATAAGCTGTTATGCAAATATTGTTGGAACTTGTCACCAGTTGCTGCTTTTCGTGTCTAAAATTAAAAATGAAATGGTGCATTTAAGTGCAATGAAGAGGTGGCGTTAATGTGGTCATTAGATGAGTTTAATGGTTGAGATTAAATGAAAGGGAGAGGGAATTAAAGGGAGAGGATCCACTCCCATATAACCTGCACTCCTGCAGTCTGCAGAAGATAATTAATATTTAATAAGGTCATGCTTAACAGTTGTATTCCATTTTGTAACAGGATTTTTCTAATAATTATAAAAAAGGTTTCTTTTTTAGTTTTGCAATGTAAACTAATGGATTCTGATTCGGATATATAAAAAGTCCAGGAAAAGAAATATATATAATCTGTCACTTCAGTTTGTTTTTTGTGATGACTGTCACTGTAGTTCAAATTACATGTCTATGAGGTAAAATTAAATTTTAAGGGGATTAATTAGAGAAATTTTTTCGGTAAAATTGTTTATATATATTGCTTTATTCTACAATTTTTTTAATTAAAATTGTTTTATCCAGGGACTTATTTGTAATTTTCTGAAAATATTAGGGGTCAATATATAATTTTTGCAAAAAATTTTATGGTTAAAATTACAAAATGACTTCAAAATTTCAATTTCTGTTAATTTTCTAACAGAATTAAAGCCCAGGATACCAAAGTGTTAACGGAGAATACCACATAGTACCAAAGTGTCACTTTTTAAACTATAGGGTACCAAAGTGAAATATGACTAAACCACAAGAACCAAAGTGTAATTTACTTTTTTATATGAGAGAGGTTATGATTTTTGGATGTGAAGTAGTGGGATGAGAGAAAACTAATTTTTGTCTCTATAATGCACATATTAAGATAAGTGAGATATTATATATAACTAGTATGAGACCCGTGCACTTGCACGGGGCTCTTCCTTTGCATCTCATGGTCCTGGAGAATTCTCATTACATGCAAAAACTTATGACTTAAGATATGTGAATAAGTAGTAGCAATATATATCATACATTATGCAGAAGTATAAGGTTGTTTAATATGATTACAGGTCAAAATAAGAAATAAGTTACCGATCACAGTATTTGAGAGTGTTTAAAAGTAAAGTAGCATGTCTAAGATCAGCAAGAGTAGTTAGGTGTTAAGTAATGTGACTAAGAGTTGCAGTTAATCAATTTTCTCAAGCTTGATATGCTTTTTGGGCCTACATGTTGATAGCTAGGGTGTGAGGATATCTTCCAAGGATGCATCATCAATTTCATCCATAAGGCCTTTAAGTTTGGCAGGGATTGATGTTGAACAACCTGCAGTTGAAGATGACCTTTCTTGGTGGCTTTCAATACAAAAGGAATTTGTATCCTATATGAAGAAATGTGACATTTAATTAAATTTGTCACATGAAAAAAGTAACTACAATTAAAATTTCCATTCATAGATGTCTACTGATCTAACAGAAAATATGACAGTTATATAAGTTGACATAATTAAACATGGACATATTTGACAGCAGAAAATTTGAGTTATAACTTGACAGTTTTATAACTTGGCAGCAGAAAATTTGAGTTATAATTTGACAGTTTTATAAGTTGACAGCAGAAAATTTGAGTTATAACTTGACATTTTATAACTTGACAAATTTAACTTGACTGATATAATATGATAGTTTTATAACTTGACAAATTTAATTTGACAGATATAATATGACAGTTAATTAAATTTGTCAAAATTTGAGTTATATAACTTTGACATATTTAACCATGGATTCAAGGGAAGAAAAAGAGAGAACTAAACTACAGCACATAATCCATATACTTGACAGAAATTGGGAAAAAAAATTTCAGTACGGCAGGGAAGAAAATGAATTGAGCTAATGATATTTGTTGACAACAATAAGACTACTGGAAAATATAGCACCTATACAGAAAAATACAGAATTTGGGTTCCTTGAAATAAATTCACCTACTGGGAGAAAAGAATCCTGTGCTCTAATGATATGTATTAGTGTAATACTCAAAATTTTCTTCATTGAACAAAAAATAGAGTAAAATACTGGAAATTGGCAGTTTCATCTACATACTATCCAGAGATTTACAGAAAAATACAGCAGGTATCCAGTAAATTACAGTAAAATACAGCAGTTATCCAGAAATATTCAGAAAAAATACAGCAGCTATCCAGAAAAATACAGCAAATATCCAAAAAAATGCAGAAAAGGTTGCTTCATTGAAAAAAATGCAGAAAAATATAGAAGAATGCTGAATATTTTTTTTTCCACTAAAGAAACTGACAGTTCTCACATATGAAGTTACACTACTGCAGTTGTAAAAGAAAGCTAAATTAGGCACAATAGCATTGTTAATAATGACAGAGGGTACATGCATTATTTGTTTTTTTAGTGGATTACTTACACTTTCATCTACATGCTGTTTCAGGTCATCTATGTGCTGCTTCTCAACAGATTCAGATTGTGTCAAACTGGCCTGCCAAGACTGTTATGAAAAAGGTCAGTAGGTATTGATTAATATCAATTAATCTTACCAAAAATGTCACCTGAGATATGTTTGAGGAATTTTGGAACTGTTGGATCAGTTTGATGTCATCTGACATTTTTTTGACAGTGTATGTCTGACTTCCTCTTTGAATGTTAAAATCTGTAACCTGAACTTGGAAAATGTATCTTCGATTAACTAAGCAGTCTAATTCGTTAGGAAAAGATTCACCACACCCATCCTACAATGGTAAGAAAGTGATACAAATTACCTTTATTAATTCCTCTCTTAGCTGAGGCAGAGTTTTGATGTTAATTACAGTTATAGATACAAACCTTTATTAATTCCTCTCTTAGCTGTTGTGCAGTTTTCCCAATAATTGGAATTGCTTCATTATCAAAGATAATAAATGATGTGATGCCGGTGTGATCGGGGAGACTGATACCTGAATTTTGAACCTGATAAGCAAAAGATAGTTTTCAATTAATATGTAAATGGACTGGTAATTGTGAAACATATTGGTGAATTTCACAAATATTCTTACCTTGGGAGGGGTTTGTCAGATATGGCATTGCAGCCACTGCATCTGATTTGACTCATATCTCCCTGGTATTTCTTAGCACATTTAAAGCAGGAATCATAGTACCAATCATTGGAGGTCTCTATTTTTTCAACCGTTGCTAAGGTAAGGTAAAAACCACACTGAAAGTGATGAGAAGGGCTATAAGTTTGAGATAGAATTCTGATTATAGAGATAATGTAATAATAATTATTAGTAAAGGAACCTGTCCCGAATTTTTGATATCATTAAGCGTAAATCATAACCTCTCTTCAAAAAATTGTTTATATTGTTTTATTCTACAATTGTTTAATTAAAATTGTTTTATCCAGGGATTTATTTGTAATTTTTTGAAAATATTGGGGTCAATATGTAATTTTTGCAAAAATTTTTATGGTTAAAATTACAAAATGGCTCCAAAAATTTTAATTTCCGTTAATTTTCTAACAGAATTAAAGCTCAAGGTACCAAAGTGTTAACGGAGAATACCACATGGTACCAAAGTGTCACTTTTTAAACTACAGGGTACCAAAGTGAAATATGACTAAACCACAGGAACCAAAGTGTAATTTACCCTTTTTTTATAGGAGAGAGGTTATGATTTTTGGATGTGAAGTAGTTGGATGAGAGAAAACTAATTTTTGTCTCTATGATGCACATATTTTTTTTTATTTTAATTTGTAATATTAAAATAAGTGAGATATTATATATAATTTTGAGAGACCGACTACTAGAAAACTCTTCAGATATATATAATAGTATAGATATATTTGAGTAAACTAACAATTTGATCCCCAAAGGATCACCGAGATCACAATTTGGTCCTTGTAAGATTAAAAATTTAAATTGGTATACTATTTAGTCCATAAAAGGACTAATTAGTATATTGTTTTAATCTCTTAGGGACTAAAGTATACATTTCAATCTGATACGGTAGAGCCCGATCGAAACCCTCAGCATGACCTCCTTTGGAGTCCCGTTCATGCTGACCGGTCTTGTCCTTAGCAGACCGACCTGCCAAGGTGTCATTGTCAATTTCGTAGGGCATAACAACACTACCCCTAGAAACTTAGGGGGATCGCTCCTTCCGCGCCAAAATGATATCGCTCCTTAGTCCACCGGGGTCCACCGATCCTACAAACACTCAGATGGGGTTGGATCCCCAAATGAGCCTCTGATGGCTAAGTTAGAATTTCGGCAGAGTAAGAGTAAATGATATGTAAAGTGTGTGTGTGTGTGAATGTTATAGAGCTTGGGGGAGAGGAGGTGAGGGTATAGGTGGTCCCCCTATAGGTTTCTAGGGAGTAGGATTGTTATGCTCTAACGACCTTGACAACGACACCTTGACAGGTCGGTCTGTTAAGGAAGAGACCGGTCGGCATGAGCTAGACTCCAAACGGAATTGGATCCACTGCAGTGCAAATGCACTGCAGTGTAGAGAGAGGAAGAGAGAGCTAGAGAGAGAAACATGGGCCCTACAAGTATTTTCTCTCTCTAACTCTCTCTTTCTCTCTCTACACTGCAGTGCATTTGCACTGCAGTGGATACAGTTCCGACTCCAAACGAGGTCATGCTCAGGGTGTCAATCGGGCTCTATCGTATCACTGGTCCCCAGAGTCTTGGACCTAATTAAGCTTCTATTGGGTCTAGCGTATCACAATTTTTCAGGGACCATGTTGTCAGTTCAGTAATTTTTAAGGACCAAATTGTTAATTTACTATATATATTGCAGTGATTAAAGTCATATATATATAGATATAGGTGGGAAGGATACTAGAATATTCTATACGGTACAAATAATCCAACAAATAATCATATGAGTGTTGCCAGCTGTGTATCTTAAGGAGAATATTAAACTAACTATAATATATCTCCATTAGACGACTGTGACGAAAGCAAAATCTCTAACGGAAGAGCTATATTTATTTTTATGTATATGGTTTGTTGTACGTATAAGATTAGTCGCAATTTGATTTACATATGCAAAACACGTCAACTTTCTCTTATGAGATACATTTTCTGAAATTTACTATATATAAAAATAGTTCATATATAATGTTTTCCACGGATGTTAATTACGGTGGTTTAGACCTTTAGAGGTTCACTTCCTTGCAAATGATATATGTTTAATAAACTTCGCTTATCATAATTATGGCAAGCTTATCACAATTAATCGCTTCGCACGTTGTCATAGGTTGCTAATCACGCACGAGAAAACAACATGAGTTAAATACAAATACGTAAGTACATAAATTGCATGCTAAGCAAGAGAATCCGTACTCCGTGATTTCTGGAACTAAGTTATGCGAATAACTTGCTTGATGTCGAAGTCACTTGGAGAGTACCGAGTTTGAGTATGATAGCTCAAACAAGGGTTATTTGGGGCTACCATACCGTAGTAGAGGCCACTTGAGAGAGTGCCAAGTTTGGGTGTGGTAGCCCAAACAAGAGTTACTTTGGGCTACCATGCTTTAGTGGAGGCCACTTGGGAGAGTGCCAAGTTTGGGCGTGGTAGCCCAATTTGGGCTACCATGTCTTAGTGGACGCCATTTTTCTTCCTTGATTATCATATATAGATACTAACTCATTAAGTTTCTGGTTTTATGATAGGTAAAATTAGAAGTATATTGTGTAAACTTATTTAGAGTTATGGTCCTAAATATTAAGTAATGTACTTCCCTAAATCGTGAAGAGGGAAAAGTCTTTTTTCTTTGTTTTTTTTTTTTGATAATAAAAACAAAGCTAATACCTATAAAATCCTTACACAGTAAATCTCTACCGTACTCATCAGGTGGAGAGTAGAAAAAAATTAACATCAAAGTTTTGATTAATACACAAGTTACTAGCCACACAGTCAGCCATTTGATTACACTCTCTAAAAATATGAGAGATCCTCTTAACCACCCAGTTTCTCTGCAACAACTCCTTTGCTTTCCTCAGAATCCCAGCACAAGGATTACTCTATTTATTTGAAAAATAAATAACCAAAAGATTAATGAACTTCAAAAAACTATAAAAAAAAAACGCATGTAACTGCATCTATTATCTATGTTCTTAATAATTTAACATGATAATTCTTGAATTCAATTTTAGATTTTAATATAGGATTTTCCTCTACAAGACTAACCAACCACACACAGTCATTTTTGTTCTAAATTTTGTCTATATAATAAGTCATTTCTCTCATTCTTAATATCTCAATTCTTTTTTTTTTCCAAGTAAAAATACTCTTGGTACCCCTAAAGTTCGTATGAGGTGATCAGTTTCAGTTGTACTTCTAATTTTTTTTAAATAAATTATATCCCAATTTTTTTTATGTCAATATTGTATTCCCAATTTGAGGGTACAATTGACCCTAATATAAAACGTTAGAAGAATAATTAACTAAAATATGAAACAACAGGAGTATAATAATTGACTAAAAAAAATTTTGTGAGTGCAACTGAAACTAATCGATTTACTTCATATTTTGGAAGTATCAAAAATACTAAGTTGGACATAGAACTAGAGAAGTATATCATGGCTATTAAAACTCTGAATATTAATCATTATGTTAACAAAAATTGATTCAGTTGGTAAAGAGTTGGTTAATAACTACAAAATCGTGAGTTTTATTCTTGTTGTCGGTTTGAAGACTTTGTTGACAGACAATCTATAAATGCTTTTATAAGCGCTCATAGAGTTGGAGCCTAGAAGCATGTCCTAACATTGACGAAAATCTAGATACCTAACTCACTTGAACGTTTTTTTTCTTTTAAAAAAAAGGACATGTATTATAATCATTATAGAAACTCTTGAAAATAGAGACCCTCTACTCCATATTAGAGAAGCCTATATATCCTAAATAAAAGAGTTCGTTATTCATCACCTTCAATTCAGAACTCAAACTAAAATCCACAATAGTTCAATAATACCTAAACCATTGCTAATTCTTTAATGATATTTTTGTTTGATTATATGATCACTTTTTAAGATAAATATTAACTTTATAAATTATTTAGATATAGTGTAACGTTATATTTAATATAATGTATGTGATTGGGATTTTTTTATATACATTTATAATATAAAAAGTATTTAAGATTTTTATTAAAAAATATTTTTTTTTTAAAAAAAGTATAGAGTATATGTTTGGAATGATTGTGCCACGTGGATGCGTTCAGTTCACTTGCCTAGTCTTTCCACCGTTCAAGCTACCATGGTTTCCTCTATTTATACACTCGTCACTCATCACTGATTTCTTGAACCTTGCCTTCTTCCTGGATTCATTCATTTCAGTACTCACCAAAAACACACAAATTAATTATTTGCTACTCTTTAATTTCTCTCTTCTGCAATGGCCTCCTTACATCTTTCTAAACAGGTCAGTTTCTTAATTATATATTTAATTCCCAGTTAATTTTTACCTCTCTAGCTAGCAACTTCAAGTTCTCACCATCTGATCTTTGTTTTTAATTTGTTGCTTTGGATCAATAATTAAATTAATTAAACAGAGCAAGTTGGAAGAAGAAGGATTGATGACAACTCTTGATGGGAGTGTTGATTGGCATGGACAACCTGCTCTCCGACACAAATCTGGAACCTGGATTGCTGGAATCATCATTCTCTGTAAGCTTCTCCTATTACCAACATATTTATATTAATTACTATATCTTAATCTTCCCTTGCCTTTTAGCCTTTTAATTAATTTGGAAGAGATCGATAACAAGTTATATATATATACATACGCATGCATCCATCTAATCTTACTAGCTAATAAGAGGTCGCTGTAATAACGAGTACAAGTTTTTTCTTTTTTTAAGAGAATCACTGCACACCTTAAAATTAAAAGAGTCGAAGTTATTTTACCAAAATGTCTTGCACTCAACCACATCTTGAGATGTGATTTTGCGAAAGCTTTGGCCTTTTTATAAGATTGACTAAGGTTTGACCAAATTCACTATTATTAAGATGATGGTGATCATAATAATATCATGATTATTATTATTTAATAATTAATTAATTCGGATTGCGCAGCCTATTTTAGAATTTAGATAGCTTATCAGGAGGAAGAACAAGCTTTTAGTTTTACTTTTTGGTCTTTCAATTAAATGAACGCATGGATGGATCGAACCTCGTTCGTGTCATCGTGTGGTCATTATTAATGTATGATCAGCTCGTTAATAATTCGATCCGGAATATGGCAGAAAACGACATCTCAAAGTCAGGGACGTGTTGCGTTTCAGTTCAGAAAAAAACCCCAAACATGCACAAGCTAGCGTTTCTGCTTTCTTTAATTTGTTTTGTTGCATGCTGGGGATACCCTAGTGGGTTCTAGAGATAAATTAAAAACGAACAATTGACAGAGACACATAAAGTGATATACGACACAACAAAAAATTAAAACAAAAAAATAAAGAGTTTACATATTGATGGAGGCTTTTGGCTTTGTGTGATCCAATCAGTAAAGAATGAAACGCATGAGCATTTAAAGTAAACGACAGGATGGCGGAAACAGTGGGAAGAAGCATGACATTACATGCATTTGAAAGAAACACGATCATGACACGTAGACAATTCCGTTTTGTATGACGTGGATTTTCACCACGTGTCATCAAAAAGAGACCGCGATTTGTGTGTCTTCTTTCTACCGCTTTCCAAAAAGTACACTGATCGATAGCTTAGGTTGCTTAATTGATAAACGCCCCTGCCTATAAAGCTGACGTGTAACTTTGGCCTACTTTGTTTTTTTTGGAAAATTATTATTATTTTTAAGTGTGCCTAATTAGCTGGATTAAGGGAGAAATTCTCTTACTACTTTTTTTTTATTATTTTTAGAAAAAGTTGAAATAAAGTTCACATCAGTAAAAATTCTTTTTCGGAAAAATTTTTCTTATTTTCAGAAATAAATAGAGTTGTTGTTTGTCACACTATCATCATACTTACAAAAGCAGAATCATTGTTAATTGTGGAGCTTTTTGTGCGTGCTGCCACATATCCTTCTGCCGTAACAACAAAGTTTTAAACTATAAAAAGTGGTTGAGTAACGACATGAAAAGCACTTTCAGAAAACCATTGATATTACACAACTCCTACCAACGATGTGCTTTTATGAATTGTTGTTTAATTTTAAGGAGAAAATATCCGAGCCCACTTCTTTAAACTTTAAAGGGAACACCAAATATGTATATGTCTTTATTCAAATTTTATAATTATTAAAATTTAAATTTAGAGAAGTAAGAAATTTATCTTATTATATTATATTTTATAATAAAATTGTCTATCAAAAAATTTTATAATAAAATAAAATTTTAATTTTTATATTTTATTTTAATAATGATTTTTTTTTAAAAGTAATGAGAAATTATTTATTTTTTCTCTTTTAATATTTTATGTTAAAATTAATTATTTTTCATATAACCATCAAGATATTGATTAATTGATTAATTGATTGGGGTTGGTCAAGTTTAATTAAGCTTCCAGACAATTACATTAAATACTTATAAAAAGATTTTGTCTCTTTTGTGGTTCTACTAAGGTGTCATCACATTGTTTTGATTTTTTTTCCTTCACACTTCATATATTTTCCAAGCCAAAATTATTGTGCTATTAATATTCTGTGTTGAAATTCAGAATATATTTTCCTAACATTTTTTTGAGACCTCATGTTAACTTCTCTATAATTATCTTCCAATCTTAATTAACACTGCTTGTTTTTTTTTTTTTTGAACTAACACTGCTTGTTTAATTAATGTGTATATGTATGTGATTAATGATCAGTTAATCAAGGACTGGCAACCCTAGCTTTTTTTGGGATAGGAGTGAACCTGGTGCTGTTTCTGACCAGAGTTTTAGGGCAGAACAATGCTGATGCTGCTAACAATGTGAGCAAGTGGACTGGAACTGTTTACATCTTCTCTCTTGTGGGTGCTTTTCTTAGTGATTCTTATTGGGGAAGATATAAAGCTTGTGCTATCTTTCAGCTCATCTTTGTAGCTGTAAGTCATATTCCTATCTCTCTCATTTATCCTAATATATTGGCTAAAATGCATCAACTTTGAAAATAGACAAAAGACTCCGAATTTTTAACCCTATATATTGTTCAAGTGTTTCAAGTATTTGTTGTAACAAGTGAATTGAAATCTTCACTTTTGATAATAGGGATTAGGATCCTTGTCACTCTCATCCTACATCTTCTTGATCAGACCAAAAGGCTGTGGGAAAGAATCAACTCACTGTGAGGAACATTCAGGGTTGGAGATTACCATGTTCTACCTCTCAATCTATCTGATTGCCCTAGGAAATGGAGGGTATCAACCAAATATAGCCACATTCGGGGCCGATCAATTCGACGAAGATCACCCGAAAGAGAGTCACTCAAAAGTGGCCTTCTTTAGCTACTTCTACCTGGCATTGAACCTTGGCTCCCTATTCTCAAACACCATTCTGAGCTATCTAGAGGATGAAGGAATGTGGGCACTTGGCTTTTTGGTGTCTACTGGTTCTGCTTTTGCTGCATTAGTGTTGTTTCTTGTTGGAACCCCAAGGTATAGGCACTTCAAGCCTAGTGGGAATACTCTCTCTAGGTTCTGCCAAGTGCTTGTTGCTGCATCATTCAAATGGAGAGTTCAAATGCCATCAAATAGGGAGGAATTATATGGCATGGATGCCAAGGACTCTAGAAACACCAATGTCAGCAGAAAGATTCTCCACACTCATGAGTTTAAGTAAGTACTAATTCTGAGATTAAAAATAAATTGAACTACCCATATTAATCTTTACCCTTAATCAATTATAATGTCATTTTGATTTGTAAGAAATCACAAGTAGCTTCAGATGTACTAGCTACAATTCTACAAGCTAAGTAATGCCACACACATGTTTGCAATAAGACTAACAGGTCATGAGATAAATTGCAGTGTTATATATATATATATATAAATTGGAATGACTCTTTCGTGCATTTTAACCTGTTATAAGTATAGACTGGTTAAGGTGGACAAATGAAATTGATTGGTATAGAGATTCATAAGTAGGGACTTATTTTGATTCTACCTAGAAACAGAAATTTGACCAATTTGATGTTTTTTTTGTTCATTATCTGTCTTGCAGGTTCTTGGATAGGGCAGCATTTATATCATCAAGAGATCTAGAGGACCAGATTAGTGGTTACCTTTACAATCCCTGGCGTCTCTGCCCTATAACTCAAGTAGAAGAAGTGAAGTGCATATTAAGACTTCTTCCAATCTGGCTCTGCACCATTATATACTCAGTGGTCTTCACTCAAATGGCTTCTCTTTTTGTGGAGCAAGGTGCAGCCATGGAAACCGCCATTTCCCATTTCAGCATACCACCGGCAAGCATGTCTACCTTTGATATCCTCAGTGTAGCCATCTTTATCTTCCTCTACCGTCGAGTTCTCGAGCCACTTGGCAGAAAACTCAAAAACTCCCCACCTTCTAAGGGACTCACCGAGCTTCAGAGAATGGGAATTGGCCTCGTCATAGCAGTAATGGCGATGGTTTCAGCCGGCATTGTAGAGTGTTACCGGCTTAAATATGCCAACCAAGGTAGATCCACAAGCTCTTTAAGCATCTTCTGGCAAATTCCCCAGTATGCAATGATTGGGGCTTCTGAAGTTTTCATGTATGTGGGGCAGTTGGAGTTCTTCAATGCTCAAACACCAGATGGGTTAAAGAGCTTTGGGAGTGCACTTTGCATGACATCAATATCACTTGGGAATTATGTGAGTAGTTTAATTGTTAGTATAGTTATGAAGATTTCCACCGAGGATCAAAGGCCTGGTTGGATACCTGGAAATCTAAACAAAGGTCATTTAGATAGGTTTTTCTTCCTCTTAGCTGCACTAACATCCATAGACTTAGTAGTTTATATTGCATGTGCAAAGTGGTACAAATGTGTACATGTACAACAAGGCAAATGTGAAGAGAATCATCATCAACCTGGTACCTTAAAAGTCTAACTTGCAACTGCAGAAGAATTTCAGGTAATAATAGCAAGAACCTCTGAGGCAATGACTGTTTCAATCAGGGAGTTAGATGTGTCTCTGATTCCAAGTATTTGCAGACTTGGGAATGCTTTAAAGTTTATAAAGTTTAAATATTCTAATTCAGGTGTATTAACCAAAATCAATGAAATGGCCCATTTAAACTTATGAAATTTCCTACAGCACCCAACTTTGGTGTTTCACAAATTCATACTTCTCTTGTAACATGAATATCAAGTTAGATGAGAGCAAAGGGGAAAAGAAAAATCTAACGTAATATAATTAATAAAGAAAAAAAAATTCTAGTCATTGAATTTATCATAAAATTACAATTTAATCTTGGATATTAAAAATATATTTTTTAGTTCTTGATTTTTTTTGCAAATATCAATTTAGTCCCTGAGATAGTTTTTGTAAGGACTAAATAATTTATGTATGTAATAAAATCAAAGACCAAAAAGTATATTTTCAATATCACTACCTACTATATAGGGACTATATCATAATTTGAAGACAAATATAAAGACTAAAAAATCAATTTTCTCTAATAAAAAATACAGCTACCCACAAAGTGACTATCTTCAAAGGGGAAAATCATCCATGACAACTACGAACTTGTATTACGTGAGTGGATTCTTCCCGCCAGATTGGTTGTGCTCCACTTTGTACAAGAGTGATATGCTGTCCCTCGTTTAAAAGCCCCTTATTCTGAAGCATTTAAAATTTCCCACATAAATTATAACACAAACCATTAGGACGAGAAGAAGATGTGTGCTAATAATGGAGATACTATGTTACTCACTAATAGCAGCTTGAGGGCTCTTGAAAATGTCTCTTCAGCATCATCTGAGAATTGCATGTATATAGGCATAACACCACGATAAAGCGCCAGCCTCTGCTTAATCCTCTCTCTGAAAGGTGATAAAATCATATAAGATTAACAAAATAGAGGATCCATTAGATTGCTGATTAACGGAGTTAAATAACCATCCATAGATTAAAAGCTCATAATCCAAAACCATTTAAGGCTAAAATACATAAAACCCTCCCTTGAACTTTAGTCACTATACAAAAACCCCTTGAATTTAAAAAGTGATGAAAGACCCCCTGAACTTTTGATTTTGTGCAAAAGCTCATTTTGCTAAAATTTTTATTGAAAATAAATAAAAAAATCTTAACAGAATTTCCTTTTTTTGGATGAAATATTAACAGAATGAGTCTTTTGCACAAAATTAAAGGTTCATGGGGTCTTTAGCCACTTATCAAAGTTGAGGGAGTTTTTTGCACAGTGAAAAAAATTTCAGGAGGGATTTTGTGTTTAGCCTTAATATATAAACATATCCGAAAAGTGTATCCCCTTCAGCTACGACTCACTCATTTGTGAATGCAAAAATGGTACAGCAAGGCCTGTAATGGCTCAAAAGAACAGCCATGGATCCTGTTCTAGTAAAAACAATCACGGGAGCATTAAGGGTGGTAGACATGTTTGTTGCATGGAAAGCAAAAATTTCTTCCATATGGTTCTGTCAAGAGAAAATCATAAATTAATTGGATTATTTAAAGGGTATATATAGACCAAATCTGGAAATTCAGAAACAATTTCAGCACCAAAAAGTTAAGTATATACCATATGGGAAGTCTTTTGATTTGGATGATCAATACTTGATTCAGTCCTTGATGCAACGGCATGCATTACATTAACGGCTTTCAATGGATACCTAAGGCAATTTGTAGCCATCCAAAGACAATTTTTTCATAAATATTACAAATAAAAAAAAGTAATCAAATGGCAAGTTTATCGAAAGTAGTCACAACATAACTAATCATCTTCGTTAAACAAAGCCAAATATGAAATTGGAATATAGCTTTAGATGGTAATTAAACCTGTGAGAAAACCGACTTTAGTCCCTAAATTTGTCCCAAGATTACAATTTGGTCACTATATATTGGAAATGCACTTTTTCATCTCTGTTCTTTTACAAACATAAGCTATTTAGTCCCCATAATGCTCTAAACCTATAGTTAATTTATGAATTGATCAATATCTAGGTGCTAAATCTAAGTTTTGAAACAAATTTAGGACCAAAAAATGGGTTCCCCTAGACCTGTAGTTAATTTATCTTACAACACAGTATATCTATATATATATATATATTTGGTAAGATATATATATATATATATATATAAACATACAGACTATTTATCTTTCCCTACAGCATTACACAAATTCAATTAAGCTGTAGCAGTTCCATAAAACAAAGTAAATTTGGATTTTTTTTTCAATAAACAAAAGAAAATTAGTTAAGATATAAAAAAAAAAATCAAGGTCACCTAATGAGGAAGAGTTAACTCACTTTCCATGTGCAGTTTCACCTGAAAGCATGATTGCATCGGTGCCTTCTCTTACTGCAACTGCAATGTCCGAGACTTCTGCCCTTGTTGGTGTAGGGTGATCAATCATGCTTTCCAGCATATTTGTTGCCACAATCACTGGCTTTTGCATACTGCGACAACTTTTAATGATGTTCTCCTTTTTTATAAGAAAGGGAATGAATCACATAAAAGTATAGAACATAAAATATAACATTGTCTTACTTCCATTATGTCACTTAAAAGAGAAATATATTCTTTCAAAGGAAATTTAAGGCCACAAATGGTAGAACCAGCAGTTTGCTTTATGCATATTTGATAGTGAAAACATACTAAAACAGAGAATGAAACATAGGTTCTGCATATCACATTGCTTACCTGCAATAAAGGAACTTCCTCTATTGGAAGTTCAGCTCCAAGGTCCCCACGAGCAACCATAGCCTACAAAGTAAAGAAAACTTTTATGGTGAAATAAGATGATGCGCCACTAATAAATATTAGAGTAAATTAATGATTTGGTCCCTGAAAAATGTTATGTGTCTCAATTTAGTCCCTAAAAGATGCAATTAGAATCAATTTAATCTTTTTGTTAAAGATATCAGCCTAAACTTAATAATAATTTCGATGTGGTTTTAAATTTTGTCAATATCGCATTTTAAAGATTGATGTAGAAAAAATCATATTTCTCTTTAATATCTTAACAAAAGAACCAAATTAATAATAATTACATCTTTTAGGGACTAAATCTTATAATTTTGTCTTTTAGGAACAAAATTTAGACATTTGACATCTTTCAAGGACCAAATCATTTACTCTAAATATTATCATATTTCCAAACTAAAGATCTTGAGGGTGTTAGTTAGGAAATCTGCAAGCTAGTTCAGACCAGCACACATGACAGGTTACGAAGTAATGTAACATCCACCATAGAGAATCTGAACATTAAGAAACTAACCCCATCTGAAGCTGAAAGTATAGAATGGAGGTTTGGTATAGAATCTGCGCTTTCAATTTTCACAATCACATGTATGTTGGCGTTGTGACCTAAAGAAAAGGTTTTCAAATTTCAATGATTTTATTCATAAAGACTAAGCAAGAGAGAAGAAACACACACAAAGATGCACACACGCAGATAGACAAGCATAGAAAGGTGGTTAAATATCTAGAAAATTACTTTTGAGATAGTCTTTTAACTCATAAACCACTCTAGCATCCTTAACGAATGAGACAGCATAAAAATCTACTTGATTATCCACCCCAAATTTGATATCTTCCCAGTCCTTGTCTGTGAAATTAAAGCACAAGGAAAAGAAGAGCATATAATTGTCAAATACATATTCATACAAAAATACACCAACAAGGATTGTCGACAAATGAAGTTGAATAATACCAGTTATGGAAGGAAGTGTAGCACTTTTTCCACGGACATTTAAATGACGCCGAGATTTCAATTCTCCACCATCAATCACTTCACATTTAACCAAGTCATTTGTCTTTGACTTGACAACAAGAGACATCATTCCACCTAAAACACATAAAAGAAGTGGCTAAACTTACATCTCCAGAAATTGAAATTGAAATTGAAATTGAAATTATTAAAAAAAAAAAGTATTAATGTTCAGATTATTAAGAATAAATGGTTACTTAGAAATTGAAATTATTAAAAAAAAAAGTATTAATAAAATGGTTACTTAGAAATTGAAATTATTTCTGGCCAAAAAAANTTATTAAAAAAAAAAGTATTAATAAAATGGACTACATGTCATGAAAAAGATAGTGATATAACATTCCCCAAGCCTCCTCTAAAGACCTATATTCCGAAGGAAATACTTGATAGTTATCACATGCCCCGTTGTTAGAATCAGTTATCATTGTGTTGTATCAGTTACTACTGTCATTTAGAATCAGTTATTGTTGTGTTGACTTGTGTCAGTTACTGCTGTGTATGAAGCTAGTTTCTAGTGTTCCTTAAATCTCGGGGCTAGTTTTCAAGATCAGTTACATATATAATTATGTAAACCATTATTCAGAGATATGTACATAAGCATTATATCATAATTGCAGGAATTTGGTCCTCTCCGTACGGACTACCTTCTCGTTTAATTCTTTATTTCTTTTTTGGTATCTAAGAGATAGACACAAATTCACTTAAATGGTGGGACTCATTTATATAGTAGATACTATGAGTGTATGTGACCTATATACTCTATGCCCATCTCTCTCTCTTCAAAGTTCAAATGACACTCATTTTATTTCCTCACTGAGACAATCCAAATCATCATACTAACAGGTCATGCAGGCTTGGCAATAAACCAATTCAGTAGATGACGAGATTTCACCAACTAGATGAAAGGCAAATCGTGTGCTATGCATATGAAAATCTCTACAATATTTAAGCTATTTCAAAGAAATTAAATAGACTCAAGATAACCATGTCCCAAGAAACGTCTCCTACATGCCATCATTATATAAAACTTCAACTCATTTTCTAATTGGCAAAAAACCTTTTTGGCCTCCAAACTTTACATCAATTTTCAACTTCGTCCCCAAAGTTTGTTCACGGCCAATTTTATCCTCAAAGTTTCACATTTGGTGGATTGTATCCTTTCCTTTAACTCCATCCAATAAATTAACAACAAACTTCATGTGGTTTTCAATCTTAGTTAGGATTTAATTTTTCTTTCCAACAATTTTACATAATGTCATAAGCCACGTGGAGTTTGATGTTACTCTTTTTTTTTATGAAATTAATGCAAAGGATAAAATCAACCAAAATGTGAAACTTCAGGGACAAAATTGACAGTAAACAAACATTAGGGACAAAATTGAAAAATGATATAAAGTTTAGAGACCAAAAAGATGCTTTTGCCTTTTCTAATTTGTATGATCCAAATTCCAGACAACAAACTAGGGAAAAAGATTTAGATGAATATAACAACCGTGCATCAGATATTAAAAATTTTTCCCATGTATTTACTATTCCACGTCTAAACATGACAGCAAATGTAACACTATTTCTGGCACAGACAACACATGGTTCACTTCATGCTAGAGGCACCCATACTTACCATCAACCAGTATTATGTCTCCAACCTCCACATCATTCACAAAATCATCATAATTTACACTAACTGTGTCTTCTGTGCTGACCCCACTTCTAATGGTGAAATTGAATTGCTGTCCCTCTTTAAGTAAAATTGGTTGAGGCACGTCCCCACTTCTAACTTCAGGACCCTGAGAAGAAAATCAGCACATGCATCTATTCAACCCAGCACTACCCCAAGGCATTAAAAACAGGACCAGATATAAAGAAAATGAATTCCTTGCTTTTACTAATTACTATTTTAGTGTTTAAATTGAAAAGAATGGAGGATGACCAGAAAAAAGGATGCAAAAGCAGGAAGATCTCAAGGACATCATCTCCTGATGATTACAAATGTAAGGCTCATGAGGATGATAAAGAAGAGCTTCAGAATCCAAGCATATAGAAAATAGAAAAGGAAAAAAAATAGGTAAGGTTCCTCCAAATCTCCAATCATAAGCTTGATTTACATTCTCTCTCTTTTATGATTGGTCATGAAAAAATGTTTGTTTAATATTCTCTCTCTACCATGATTGGTCATGCACAAAACTTTTGCCACGCATCTTATGTTTATTAGAAAACCTCATAGCAAAAATATAAGAAACCTTACCTAAGTTTTAGCTCAACAGAAAAATGGTTGGGAAGCTCAATTGCCTCAAATTTGACCGGCAGATATTGCCATTCTATTGGGTGTAGTTTTGCACATAAGGAAGCCTAAGGGAGTGTATGTGTATCTACATATAAACACATACAAGTATAACCTAGTTTTTGGTTTCCAATTCAAAGTGTCAGAAACAAAATTTGTTTTACCTAACAATTAATAAAAGTGAAGAAACTATAGCTCACAGATTTCCTTGCCTCAATGGTCAAAATAAAATATAAAACACAATTAAAAAAATTTAGAAACATTAAATAAGAATAAATTACCTTGGTGTCAAGCATTATAGCTATAACCTTGTGTTCAAATTGAGCATTGTATTCTTTTACAAGATCAATGGTTTTCTGGTGTGATGCATGGTCTCCATGTGACATATTTAAACGTGCCACATTCATTCCAGCTTCAGCCAGTTTCCATATCATTTCACGTGAACTGGTAGAAGGACCAATTGTACAAACAATCTTAGTTTTCCTACTTGCATCCAAATTTGTCCCTGTCTGCTCGAATGCATAATTTGTAGACTGCAATTCCAACAAAGTGTTCTCCTTGACCTAGTTTATTTGAGAGAGACAGGGACAGGAAACACATAGAAATTAAAATCAAGGTTAGGTTAGAAACTGCAAAATGTAAGTACTAAATTTACACAAACAGAAATATTAGCAATTGATCAATTATCAAATTTAGAAAGAAAAACAACACATGAAATGTGGGTCGTGATGGTCCTATTATAAAATAGATGCCCAGACTTGATTGCTCCATATTTCATTGGAACTCTGTTTTACCATCTGATTACTTTATAGCTCCAAGATTCCATCTAAAATATAAGACAAAAAAATAACAGATATAGTAGTTGGAGTCTGTGAAGTAGCAATGTTTCAAGGTTGGCGCTGTGGACATGTGTCAGACGCTGACATTCAATACATTAATCAGTACCCTTTAAAAATTAAACTCCAAATTTTTAATATTTACACATTGTTTAGATTCCTTTCAAATATTTTAAAAAACATACCAAATACATCTTCTGCAGATTTTCTTACAACTGCTGCATTTTTATTCTTCTGTTTGCCCCAAAAAATACTAATACCTACCCTTAAAGAAATATGATAAACCATTCTCACCCTAAAAGTAAAGAAGCATTACCAGTAAACTCAACTAGATAATATTTAGCAATAACAAGAAACGACATCATCACCAAACCACAAGCCAATACACAAATCCGTCAAACACGATGTTACTAAATCTAAGACTAAAAAAATAAGCCATGTTCATTCATTCACAGGCCATCCATCTCTACAATAAAATAAAACACAGAACCAAAAAATCCTATTTCTTAGCTGAGAAAGTAGCAAAAGGCGAGAATTCAGAAAACCACTGTTCCACAAAGCAAAAAAAACTTACAGAAGTCGCAGAACCATTAGGGGACTTTATTTCGTTCCTCTGCATTTGCTCGACGATTTTCATCGACGGCGGAGCGACGATTTGGTGGCGGAAGCATTTGCTGGTGGAATTAGAATCGAAGAGGAGGTGGCTCACGTGATTCGAAGAGGAGAGAATAGAAGACCATGTAATAGGGTCCGATGATTTCAACGGTGAAATCGCCGAAGAAAGATTGATCATCGCCATTGGCCAAAGCTTCCAAGGAAGAAGACGCAGAAATGGAAAGCTTGAAGGCGAAGAAGAAGAAGAAGAAGAAGAAGGGGCGAGAGGAGAAGTTTGACTAACAATATAAGAATTTTTGTTTCTTTCTATTTTGGTTAAAGTACACTTTTGGTCTCGTAATTTTTTCCTAGGTCTCAATTTGATCCTATAACTTCTTTTTTTTTTACACTTTTAGTTGATATCTTTAAAAAGGTTGCATATTTGGTCTCTTATCACTTTTAATTTCATATCTTTTGGCTATATTGTAGAATTGGTGCCATAATTTTATAAAACAACTTATTGGCATTCTCATTTGATCGAAAGTTATGAGATCAATTCTG
Source organism: Chamaecrista fasciculata (assembly GCA_003254925.1). Taxonomy (NCBI): domain Eukaryota; kingdom Viridiplantae; phylum Streptophyta; class Magnoliopsida; order Fabales; family Fabaceae; genus Chamaecrista; species Chamaecrista fasciculata. The sequence continues at coordinate 25,462 of QANZ01013148.1, forward strand.
CACCTAATCCAAAAATATGAGATCAATTTTCTAACATGATCAAAAGATATAAGATCAATTCTACAACTTGATCCAAAGATATAATGCAGGACTAAAAGTGCAACTTGAGCAAAAGATTGGAACAAAAAATGTAACAAAAAAATTATGGGACTAAATCGAAACCTGAGCAAAAATTATAGGACCAAATTAATACCTGAGTAAAAATTATGATACCAAAAGTATACTTTGACTTTTTTTTTGGTGTGATTAACGAGAGAAGTTTCGTTTGCGACATTTTGCACAGTATATTGGTGATTGAGAAATACTTCTCGTTTTTTGGTTTACATTATTTTAAAAATAAAAATAAAAATTATGATTTATATATTATAATTTATTATACATTTTCAAATACATTAATGTGTTTTTTAAAATTCGTTTTGTTCTTGTAGACGAGAAAATGGAAGTGAATTTGAGATATATATTATTTGTGATGGCACAGGAAGAGCATATTCTATATTCTAACATTTTTTTTTTGCCAATTCTATATTCTAACATTAATTGTACGTGAAATCTAATATCCTTCAGATGCGAAACACGTGCCGTTCTTCTGCGTCATAAATCATAACGACATAAGTCAAATCTATAACGTTGTTTGTTTGTTTAGGGTAGGGCAAGGCATGTCTGGCGGAAAGCGAAATGCTGGTATTCATAAATGTTTTATTTTATTTTCTTTTAAATGAGATCCAAAGAAAGTTAATTAGAAAGTGTGACAATAGAGAAACGACCCCTTCACTAGATCAAAATATATATAGTTTTTTTATTTTTAATTATTGAATATATTATATTTTTAATATTTTTTTATTTTGTTTTAATTAGTCTTTAATATATTTTTTCATTCTGTTTTAGTCTATAATGTTTTTTAAAAGTATTATTATTAGTTTCAAATTATTGAATATAGTCATATTTCTTTCAATTCAAACTCGAATGCAATCAAATCAAAGCTGTGAGTTAAATTTGATAAGTTATTTCTTTGATTAGTTAGTCACCGATAAATAAGGTCAAATTGAACATAAAATCGGGCCTACAATTAGGTCATTTGTTTCATGAATTTGGTCATATCTCTCTCTTTTCAAGTTTACGACAAAATCAAAGTTATAAGTTACTTTTAAGGAGTTCTTTCTTTGTCTAGTTGGGACCATTGATAAATGAGGTTAAATAATACTCCAAAAGTTAATATTGATATTTTTAACAAACTCATTTTTTGAGTATTATTTGACCTCGTTTGCCAACGACTCAAATTGGATAGAGAAAGAACTCGTCAAGAGTAATTTGTAACTCCAATTTCATTGCCTTCGAACTTGAATCAATAGTGATATGACCAAATTCATAAAACAAGCGACCTATTTCCGGACGCGATTTCATGCCCAATTTTGCGTCGTTTGCTGATGACTCCAACTAAGTAAAGAAAGAACTTGTTGAATTTAACTTATAACTCTGATTTAATTGCATTCAAATTTGAAAACGAAATAAATATGACCATATTTAATAATTAGGGACCAATGATAAAGTTTTACGAAATATTAAGGACCAAAACATAATAAAAAACATTAAGGACCAAAACAGAAAAAAAAATATTAAGGACCAAAATAGAAATTTGAGTAAACATTAGAGACCAAAAATTTTTTTTTACCAAAGTTACATATTATTTTACATGTGCGTTAAATTTCGCGTATTTCTATTTTGACTAACGACAACAAAAAGATTAATGAATTAATACAACCCTATTTAATTTAAATAAACTACTTGAGATGTTACAATTGGGAAGATTCCGACAATCGGGCAAGAACTTACAAAAAAGGCACGGTAGAGTTTGAGTCCCATCGATTACACCAATGCCAAAGTCAATATTTGTTTTTTTTTCTTTTTTTTTTTATCAAGCATATGCTTTTGTTAAAGTGCCAAAGTGAGTGAAAATGAGAGATAGTTAGACCAGTTATAATCGACTAAGCCGTTAGATGGTCTCTTATCAAAATTGATCTATATATATTATTATTTATTATTATTTATACTATATTATATGTTTAAAGATGCTTTAGTCGGTTAAAATTTAATAATTAAAATTTTTTTAAAAAATTCCCCCACTTTCAACGAAAAAAAATAAAACTCCCTCACTTCTTTAAAAAAACAAATAAATGAAAACGTGGGTTACAACTTACATATTATATAATTGAATGTTATTAATTTATTATTATATATATAGAGTTTTGAATGTGGGTTAGAGAGTTTTGCTCACAATCAGCATAATGCATCAATCCATGTTTTAATTATATATTTCTTTGTACATTATTTTCTTTATGACATGTTTTTATTAAACCTTTATGTTATTAAACAATTAAATAAATTTTAACTATTCATAATATTTTATATAAAATTCAATTTGAATCATTTCAAATTTTATATATATTTACGTGCCCGTTGAGACACGCAAAATTCTTAATTATATATATATACGTATATATATAACTGAAGAGTTTTTTTTGTCGGTCTTTTAAAATTATAGTATAAATAAATTATTTATAACATAATATATAAAAATAGATATTAAAAAGGAAAATTAAATCAACCCACATCCCCTCACCCCACGTTCAGGTAAATATTAATATATATTTCTGACAAAAAAATATATTAATATATATAAGAAAAACACCCCACTAAAAATTGCAACCCCACGTCCTATTTGTCTCATTATATATTAGTGACCTTTACATGTGGTAAAGGATAAATAAATAATTTTTTTTAGTTTTAATTAAAAAAATTATTTTTATTATATTATAAACAATAAAGTTTGATATTTATATTTAAGGTAAATTACACTTTGGTATCAGGCCTCTAGTTTTATCTCATTCCACTTTGGTACCCGTAGTTTAAATCGTGACATTTTGGTACTCTGAGGTCTCCATCGTTACCCTTTTATTACCTTGAACAATTTTTTTTTTTTGTCAGTTTTGGATGGAATTTGACACGTGACCTGCACGTGGGTTCACTAAAACTCATTTTTACCCAATATTTTGCCACAAACAAAGATCAAATGCAATATGCATCTTTGGATGCTTGTTTATGATTTCAATCAATAAAGTATATAACAAATGATAACATCTTGGTTTTGGTTTAGTGAGCATTTGATCTTTGTTGTGGTAAAATGTTGGACAAAATTGAGTTTTAGTGAGCATACGAGCAGGTCACGTGACAAATTCTGTCCAAAATTAATGGAAAATTTGTTCAGAGTACTAAAGGGATAACAATGGAGATCTCAGAGTACCAAAGTGTCACGTTTTAAATCACATGATACTAAAATAAAATGAGATCAAACCATAAGATACCAAAGTGTAATTTACCATTATAAATATATTTTATGTGATGTACCATAAAATTATTAAAAAAAAGTGAAACTAAAAAGTATATAAAATAATAAACAAACTAACTATTTTGGTCGATATAAAGAAATCGACTTGACCATTTTCTTTTTTGGGTCAATAAGACTTCATTCAAAAAAAAGATGTATAAAGCCATACAATCAAGAACTCAAAAGTTTTTTGGCCAAAAAAAAAAAGAACTCAAAAGTTTATTCAGGCCAAAAAAAAAACTCAAAAGTTTATGCAAGACTTATATAAAATTTATAAGTCAAGCCTGAAGCCTGCACTCTTGGAGGCATAATAAAAGTAGGGCAAAAGTACTAATTTCGTCCCCAAACTTTACACTAATTGTCAATTTCGTCCCCAAACTTTTTTTGCTGTCAACATCGTCCCCAAACTTTACAGAAGCTGTCAATTTCATCCCCAATCTTTTTTTGTTGTCAATTTCGTCCCCAAAATTTACATCAACTGTCAATTTCGTCCCTGATCTTTCACATTTTTGTCAATTTTATCCTTTTACTAATTTCTTTTAATAAATTAATGACAGACTGCATCTTGTTTTTGAATCTAAGTTAGGATTTGAGTTTCTTTTTCTATCAATTTTACATTATATATCGTTAGCCACATAGATGTTTTCGTTAATATTTGGCTAAAGTAAGAGCAAAGGATAAAATTGACCAAAATGTGAAAGATTAGGGACGAAATTGACAGCAAAAAAATATTGAGGATGAAATTGACGGCATGTGTAAAGTTTGGGGACGAAATTGACAGCAAAGAAAGATTGGGGACGAAATTGACAGCAGGTGCAAAATTTGGAGACGAAATGAATACATTTGCCTAAAAGTAAATACATAAGTAACATAAGAAGGCTGTCACCAAAAAAAAAAAAAGTAACATAAGAGGGCAACACACATCTTAACATAAAATCATAAAAGATACAAGGTCAAACATTTAAATTGATTCTATATGTATAGGTTAAATTTCATTTTGGTTTAAGATATTTTAAAACTTTCATTATGGTCCATTAACTATTCAACTTTTTTTAAATTGGTCATGTCAATACAATTAAGTAATTTTAAGGCAATGGATCCTCTGTTATGCTTTTTATGGTGTTAGAATTGTCAAAACGAGCCAGCCCAGCTCACTCGAGTTGGCTTGTCACGAGTCACGACTCATATGAGTTGGCTCACGCGAGCCAAAAATCCTTCAGGTTTTGCCAATCCGGCTCGCCAACTTAGTGAGTCAGGTTAGCCCACTTAACTCATCAGTCATTTTTTTTTTCATTTTTCCCATTTTTTTAANTCAGTCATTATTTTTTTTTCATTTTTCCCATTTTTTTAAATTAACAAATATTTTTTACTAACTTTCTTAACAAAATTCATGAAAATTAAGGCAAATTATACCAATATCATAATTATCCAATGCACTAGATCTAAAATTATATATAAATATATATTTATTAAATAAGGTGGGTTGGTTCACCAACTCGCCAACTCACTCGAGTTAAGTGAGCCAACCCACTCGAGTTATGATTTTCTCAACCCGACTTGCCTATTTGGTGAGTTAAACAAGCCCACCATCGGGTTTGGCTCGTTTTGACGACTCTATATGGTGTTGTCTCTGCTATCCAAAGATCTCAATCGTTCACTATATCCAAAGGCTTATCTTGTGCCACATGTCCTACCTTTTCTATTTGTGTTCGCAGAGGATTTTTTCCATTCAACTTGCGTTTTCCCCAATTGCAATTCAAACTTCAACATTTCTTCATTATCGTTGCCTCTGTCATCGTCGTTGTCGCTGTCCATCGCCATCACCGTTGTCCATTGTCGTTGTCTCTGTTCACGTCTTCGTCGGCATCGCACCTTACGTGAGCAGCAACGACAGCAATGAACCACGGCGACGGTGATGGACAGCGACGACGATGATGGCAGAGGTGACGATAATGAAGAAATGTTGAAGTCTAAATTGAAAATGGGAAATGGAAAAAATCCTCTGCAAACACAAATAAAAAAGTGTAAGACATGTGACACAAGATAGGTCTTTGAATATAGTGAATGATTGAGACCTCTAGACAACAGAGACAGCACCATAAAAGTACAACTGAGGATCCATTGTGTAATTCTAATGTCTACTAAATGGTAATGTATCATCATTGACCAACAAACAAGAAAACCCAACTTAGCAATTATGACACATCATTATCTTTCTCTCTTGACTCCCTCTCTCATTAATCTCTCTCTTCTCTTTCTCTCAATCAAAAAAGTCACGAGGAAAGAAGCAAATAACGTAGATTCATATTGAAACTCCCTTAGATTATGCTTCCTATTGTTTGCTTACTTTGTCTTCAACCAAAGAGGATTCAATCAAATGTCAGTGGACTCAATCAAACTCCCTCTCTCATTAATACGGCTTTGGCTCAAATCCAAGTGAGTGGGAGAGAGAGAGTCAGTGGTAGCCAAGTGAGCGAAAGGGTCATGGCTTAAATCTAAGCCACATCTATTGTCCTCTCTCTCTCTCTCTCTCTTTCTTTCTTTCTTTGTCTCTCTCTATTTCTCTCTCTCACTTACTTGGATTTTAGCTAGAGCCATTTTCCCTAAGTAGGGACTCGAATTTTAGCAACCCATCGACATTTGATTGAGTCCTCTTTGGTAGAAGAGGGAGTAGGCGGACATGAGGAAGCATAATCCAAGGGAGTTTCAACATGACCATGCGTTATTTGCTTCTTTCCTCGTGACTTTTTTGATTATGAGAGAGGAGGGGAAAAAGAAGGAAGAGAAGAGAGACAACCCTCAAACTTTCGTTAGGGTTTAGCTTGCAAAGGAGAGAGCACAAGAAACTTTCGAATAGGGCGAGAGAACATAAAATATTTTTTTGGTCAATATGATTTCATTCAATAGAAGGCATAAAACCATACAATTAGAAATGCATAAGTTTTTGCAAGGTGAGTCCTCACTTTTAGAGACACAATAAGAGAAATATAAAGCAAAATAAGAGGCAACAAATCCCTAAACATAAAATTATAAAAGAAAGAAAATCTACATCTATATTACAATAGATTCAATTACATTAAATAAGAAAGAACAAGATGACTCTATTAAGAAATAACACACCTCTTAGTCTTTTCTGAAGATTCTATCACTATTCTTCTCTGTTCTTTAGATCCATTATAATATTTATAATAATATAATTGATCTATTGAGTTGAGATAAAAATCTTCAACAAAAAGTGAAGCTCTTACTCTCAAACAACGAAAGAATCCTTATGTAAGAGATAATAGAAGAAATTTCTTATTGTTGAACAAAAGAGTGAAAAACTCCTACTCCCATAAAAAAGAAAAGGAGAAAAGGATAATAAA
>QANZ01013154.1:0-15373 GCA_003254925.1 Chamaecrista fasciculata
GTGTCAGACACTGACACGTGTCCGACACGGTGACACGCCATCAAAATGAAGTGTCCATGCTTCTTAGTGTGTAACTAATTTAGAGCATCGAACTGTTTGAGAAGTTTTATCTGTTAAAAAGATACAAAATTCATATAATTAGTAACGAGCAAACAAGAGCAAACGCTGGTGTGACACTGAGTTGATTAATTTAGTTCTTTCTTATTTTCTCATTTCATTGCGCATTTGGGAGTGTCTCTCCAGCAGAAATAGTTGTATAATTATATTCATAAGATTTCATCTCAGCGATACTAATAAATCGATTATTAATTTGGCTTCTATCATGAATATATTGAATTATTCAAGGAACCTCAATCTTTTATTTTTGTGGGGTTTGAACAAGAATCTGAATCTTGGAGTAACTAGTTTTTTTTCACCATAATGTACCCTGCAATAGTTCTTCCTTTTTTTTCTTCCTTGTTATTTTTCCGAATCAATTATATTTTACAATATATTTGTTCTGACGAGAATTCCTGAGTTTCCTTGTTTGTGCAATACCAAAGCATCACGGAGAGCTTTCAATTTAAGGCAACTTTCATCTATATATTTTATTATACTATTGTAATCAAATCAAATCAACGTTTTATGGCTCAACTTTTTTAATTAATTATAATTAAGCAATGAATTAGATGGGGGTTTGAGATTAATGAAAAGAGGGTAATATATTTATTTATTTATGCTAAGATTGAGGGCAATAACTTTTTTTTTATTACACATCCGTTATTTGAAATTCTGCCTACATGAAATTGATAAGAATGAGATAAAAGTATTCTTTGATACTCCCAAAATTTTTTAAAGTATACTTGAAACTGATCTCATACTTTAAGAGTATCAAAAATACTTTTATTTACGAATAATTATATTTATAAAATCTCGAACTTGATATCTTAATTGAGTGATATTGAACTACTTATAACTTGAATCAAGTTTTTGTTAGTTGACTTAATAAATTAATAGGGGTACTGTTTGGTGTAGTGGTTGGCGAGCTACATCCTAGGTGAGAGGACCCAGGTTCGATCCCTAGAGTCGATATTGTTGGAAGGGCACGACTGTGTCTCTGTAGCCCGAATAAGATTAGTCTTCGCTTAGACCGTTACATGGATAGACGGGGAAAACCCATAACATTACCTAAAAAACAAATTCTAATAAAAAAGACTTAATCATTAGTGAAAAATTACTGAATTTTAAAAAGAAACAAAATATATTAATTTTATGCCACAAATCATTCTGTTAAAATTTTTATTCAAAAAATAATGCGATTTATTGAAAATTAATTTATTAAAAGTTATTTTCTAGCTTTGGAAAAATATTAAAAGTTACATGCTATATATACAACAAATTAATTAAGGGCGACTGCATTAATTAATTTCAGCAGAAAAATTGACTGCATTCAAATCTCTGAAGTATTAACAGGATAAATAGAATAAACATAAACATAGTCGAATATTTTAATACTGATCGGACCCCAAAAATCTTTATAATTTGGCTATTTGCGAGAAAAGTATTTTTTTTTTTAAAAAAGCTCAGTCTCTGAGTAGTAAAGCCGCCTCTGGCCTTTGAACGCACATTCATTCAGTAAAGCAAAGCATAGCTAATTGCAAGCACGATCGGGAAAGAGAGAAAAAGTTCGAAGAATCATATCTGCAATTTCAAGTACGATCGAAGGGTTTGGCTATTTGGCTATAGGGTTTGGTTTTGTACAACTGGTCTGGTAATTGGGGGAGGCGTAGATGGCGACTCCTCCTACTTCTACTCCCTTGTCAATTACTCCTGGCTCTAGGGTTCTAGCGAGCCCTCTCAGTGACGATGAGATCTGGATGCGCCTTAAGCGAGCCGGCTTCGATGAGGAATCGATCAAACAAAAGGATAAGGCTGCGCTTGTCGCCTATATCGCAAAGCTTGAAGCTGAGGTTCGTTTCTTCTAATTCTCTCTTTGTTTTTTCTTTTCGTGGAATTGGGTACTCGCGGAGTTTGGATTTTGTTTCTTTAATTTAAATTTTTGGGGGAAAAATGGGAAAGAGGGTATAGGAAGATATACTGATATCAATTTTCTTGATTAGAATGTGGGTATCGGAGGCTGCTCTTGTTTACGTGAGCTGTCGTTTTGATTTGTACTTTCAACCGTTGTTTTCAACAATGCCATTCTTGTACGTTCCACCGTTATTTTGAGTGATATATGAAAGCTGTTGTTTTTGCATACTGATGATCTGAACCTGTGGTTCAGAACCCATTTTGAACCACTGAATCGATTCCCTGCTGTTACAGTAATCTTTGAATTTGAGGTCTTCGCATTCACTTTTACCCCCGCCTAAAAAATGATGGGTTTAGCATAATTGAATATTCTAATGTTTCCATTATTCCAATGTTGAAGGATATTGATATAATTTTTTCTTTCTTCCGTCACTTTTGAAACCAACTGTGCAAACAGAATTGTTGCCTAATGTGTTAGTTCCTTTAAACTCAAACAACTTAACGTTTTCTTTTCTTCAGCCATTGATTTTTTTTTTTCCGGGTTCTCTTAAACTGAATACTCTGTATTGTAAAAGCACTTTTGCGCTGGTTCTTCTTATTTCATTCTGATAAAAAGCATACAAAACTTCCCATATGCAACTGCTAGTGAAGCTTCTTGTTCCTTTCATTGTGTATTTGACTTGTATATTTAATGTAGATATATGATCATCAGCACCACATGGGCCTTATTTTATTGGAAAGAAAGGAATTGTCTTCCAAGTATGAGCAACTTAAGGCTTCAACTGAATCGTCTGACTTCTTACACAAACGTGATTTAGCTGTGCATTTATCAGCTTTAGCTGAATCAAGGAAACGGGAAGAAAGTTTGAAAAAGACCGTAGGAGTCAAAGAAGAGTGCATAGCAAGTGTAAGCCTGCTGGATATAATTTTTCTTTCATAGAATTTAGTTGTTACTTCTCACCTTTTCCTTTAGTTAATTTGATAACCTCATCTTTTAGATGTTGAATTATGTTGATTTTTGCAGCTTGAGAAGGCCTTGCGTGAGATGCGTGCTGAATGTGCTGAAACAAAGGTTGCAGCTGATAGTAAATTTGCTGAAGCACACTGCTTGATAGATGAAGCGCAGAAAAAATTTACCGAGGCTGAGGCCAAGTTGCGTGCTGCTGAGTCTTCACAAGTAGAGGCTAACCGATATAACAGTGTTGCAGAAAGGAAGCTTCGGGATGTTGAAGCACGTGAAGATGACCTTAGGCGGCGTATTGTGTCTTTCAAGTCAGAGTATGTATTTTAATAACTACTATCATCAATTTATTCTTATGATGATTCACCATCTGCCTCATTTTTTTATTTACTCTTGGGAATGTGTAGTGGTATTTGGCAATATGCTGTAGAGATGCTTCTTGGTGAATCCTGAGCATTTTTTACATGATTCCATATGTAGACTCATTTTTTCACATCTTTTCTCAACATCATTGATGATATCATTACAAATTTTGCATGGTTGAGATTTGAGATTACACTTTTTTCTCCGTTCTTGCAACAAATTAATTGATCATTTAATCTAGTTAAGCAGTTTTTTTAAGTTTATTTATTTCATGCATTCAAAGTTTTTGGTTCAATGATGTAAACTTTTTTAGCTTGAAATTCTTCAAGTATGTTGATCTCTCTCTCTCTCTCTCTCTCCCAGATGTGATGAAAAAGAGAAGGAGATTGTTCTTGAGAGGCAATCACTTACTGAAAGGCATAATGTCTTACAGCAAGAACAGGAAAGGTCACTTGAAGCACAAGCTTCACTCAATGAGAGAGAGCATCTCATGTTTAGTAGATCTCTGGAACTAAACCAGCTTCAGAAAGAGTTGGATGACACTAAAGTGAAAATTGAAAATGAAGAGAGAGTCCTTCACGATGAAAAAACCAGACTGGAGCTGATAGAGGCCACTCTAACACAAAGAGAAGAGGTTCATATTTTTAAAACTCGTGTTGGGTGACCTGGGTCAAAATGAAAATTATATGAAGTATTTATTGTTTCTTTCTTGTTCATTTATAATTTGGTATTGTGTGAATACAGGCTCTCACTAAACAGGAAACTGAGCTGAATAGGAAGGAGCAAGAGTTGGCTAGTTTTCAAGTGAAACTTGCTGGAAAAGAACATGTATGTATTTCATTTATCATTTATTGTTCTGTTGAGATGATTCAGTTATATATGACTAATTATTCTCTTTATCTATTTGGCTGAAAATATAGGATGAAATTCAGAAAGTTATTGCTGATCAGGAAGCTGCATTGCGGACAAGAAAGTCTGATCTTGAAGCTGAGATACAAATGCTGCGCAAATCAGTTGATAAAGAAATTGAGACCAAGAGACGGGCTTGGGAATTGAAGGAAGTTGACCTTAAGCAACGGGAGGACCAATCACTAGAAAAGGAACACGAGTTGGAAGTTCTATCAAAGGTGCTAGGGGATAAGGAGAAAGAGCTTGGGGAGTTGTCAAGTGTTCTTGAAGAAAGAGACCAAAGATTGAGAGCTGCTGAGAAGGAGGTTGAGTTAAATAAAACCCTTTTACATAAGGAGAAAGAAGAAATTGATAAAACAAAGCAAGATCTTCTGAAGTCTTTGGATTCATTAGAGGATAAAAGAATGCAAGTTGATCATGCAAAAGAGAGACTGGAGGCCATGAAAAGCGAAACAGATGACATATCAGTGCTGGAAGTGAAACTAAAGGAAGAGATTGACCTCGTAAGAAATCTGAAGTCAGAGCTTATAGCTGAGGCAGAAAAGCTGAAACTTGAGAATACCAAGTTTGAAGCTGAGTGGGAGCTTCTTGATGAAAAAAAAGAAGAGCAGTGGAAAGAAGCAGAACGCTTAGCTGATGAAAAGATGGCAGTTTCAAGGTTTATTAAGGATGAGCGTGAAAAGCTAAGACAAGAGAAAAAAGAAATGCGTGAACAGTACACCCAAGACTTAGAGTCACTTTCCCGTGAGCGAGAAGAGTTTATGAACAAGATGGCAAGTGAACATGCTGAGTGGTTTTGTAAAATGCAGCAAGAGCGGGCAGATTTCTTAAAGGACATTGAGATGCAAAAGAAGGAGCTGAATAACCTTGTTGAGAAGAGGCGTGAAGAAGTTGAAAATTACATGAAGGAAAGAGAAAAATCTTTTGAGGAAGAGAAGAACAATGAACTCCAATATATAAATGCTCTCAAGGAGAAAGCAGAGAAAGAGTTGGAGCAGGTTTCCTTTGAGATGAAAAGGCTTCATGCTGAGCGAGCAGAAATAAATATGGATCGTGAACGCAGAAATATGGAATGGGCTGAGCTAAATAATTGCATTGAAGAACTCAAGATTCAAAGAGATAAACTGCAAAAACAGAGAGAACTGTTGCATGCTGATAGAATCCAAATTCATGCTCAGACTGAAGAACTGAAAAAATTGGAGGATTTGAAAGTTGCCTCTGAAGACATTGCTATTGTTAAAATGCTAAAATCTGATATGGAAGCTAACCAACAGAAAATTGCTGCATTGAAAAATTTGAAACAGCAGAGTCTTGTGCAAGGTGATGGTAATGAAATCAGTAATGGATTTGATACTCCGGTTGCACAGAAGTCTGCTGCTGGTTCTCCTTCCAGCCCTGTTCGGTTCTCATGGATCAAAAGGTGTGCTGAACTAATTTTCAGACATCAGCCCGAGAAGCCACTAATGGAAAATGAAGATAAATATCTGGTTTCTGATTCCTTTAATGTTAGTGGTGGACAGAAGCACTTGGCAAATGACAAACCACCTGGTGATTACAGCAAAAGACAGCAAATGATGCTTTCTTTTGCAGAACCAAAAGTGATTGTTGAAGTACCCTCTATTGCTGAAGATATAAGCAGGACAAGCAATTTTGAATCTAAGGCTAAGGAAGATGTGAATGCAAAGCCTGTCCTCCCCTCTTTTCAGGATGGACATCGTGGGGGCAGACGGAAAAGAGGGGGTGGGACCTCTACTACTAATGTTGATCCACTTGTAGATTTGAGGAAGAATAAGAAACTGAGACCAGAAGAACACACAAATGAGTATCCTCTAAACCAGGGTGCTTCCCACCGGTACATCTCTTCTCCCCTGAATAAATTTATGTCAGTGTTATTGTTATCCATATTTATTTAAATTTAGTCTAGTGGAACTACAGATGCAGGAAGTTATTGATTGATTATATTTTCAGTGTGATTTCAACCCAGTCAGACGTGCCATTAAATCAAACACAAGAGAAACCTAAAGATACTCATGTAGTCATGGTAGATAAGGTTATACATGTGTCAGAAGTTATCTGTAAGAAAGCTGATGCTCTCAACAATCCCAATCTTGGACCACAGGATGATATAGAGAGTCTTAAATTGCAAGCAGATCGGGGCCATGTTCATCAGAAAATAAAAGAGCATTCAAATTCTCAAACTAAAGACAAAGAACAAGTTACTGACAGCTGTTAGGTAGCATCTTGCACTCCCAATTCTGCCTCTTGTTTTTATGCAGATGATAATATTGTCTATTCTTGTACCTATTTCCTATGTTGATTCCTTAACATTTTCTCTCTGAAAATTGATACAATTGGACCTTTTAACTAATGTTGCTGCCTTGTATTTTACAAACTTGGAAAAAATTTTGGTTTACAAAAACATGAGCATTTTTTGTTAATTATACCAGGATGCTGTATTTTGTTTTTTGGCTTAATAGCCTTTATCTGTTTTTATGATCTCACATTGTCATGTTCTTCATCAAACTTGATGCAATATGCATTACTATTTTCGATGAGCATTCGCTTGTGTTATGTTATGATGGAGACCTAAGCAAGTGGGGGGATTGGGGACCACACCCTGAAAACCAACTTGTAAGGGAGAAGAGCCGTATCCCTTATTAATATGTGGCCAAGTCACCCACACCCTTTGTAGGTAACCTTTTGCTTTGAGTCCACCTGTCTCTGATATCATTTTATGGAGACCTAAGCAAGTGTGGAGAACTCACCCTTAAACCGGTTTGTAAAATGGAAGAACCTCACCCTTAATATCTCATGTATTACTTGTGGCTCCTTGATGGAGAACTCCATCATTTGTTGAATACTTTTTTAACCCAGAAGACCACTATGACCTGAAAACTGATATTAATAAGTGGTTGTATCATGGGGTAGTCGATTTTATTTAGTATTGAACTCTTTGGATCTAAAGATCAAACTAGTTAAACCTTAAAGCTATAAAGACACTAAGATTTGGAAAAGACCACAAATATGCTGAAGTTTTGCATTCCTGATAATTTGATATGTTGAGGACTAAGATATATTTTCAATGTGTTCTAAATTTGTTATTGTCTTTGAACAATTATTTAATATATTGTCATCTTTTCAATATCTACCTCTTTCTTTTGTTTCTCTTTCTGCTGTGGTTTTGCTTATTTTTTGATGGAGTTGTTTGACTGTGAACAGGAATTAAACGAACGGAAGTGGGCATTGGTACTGAATACTGATAATTGAGATTGTTAGAACACGAGTATATATTATGAGTGTAGTAGGTGCGTTAATACTGTACTTGAGCATGTCTAGGTTGTGCTTTCTACTGTCAATTATATTTTCCTTTGATAATTTGAAATATTAACTTATTGATGAGATTCATTCTTCTGGAATACAGGGCATTTATGGAGTTTGAAGGTTGCTCTTCATTTGTTGTGTCTTGGGGTGGGGCCATTTATATAGTAAATGATAACAAATTGCAATTGTATTGCTTTGTACACATTTTATGTATCCAAATGCAATTAGGGTTGATAGACTGTTGATATTATAGTTGTGCCAGGGAGGTGATTCAGTTCGAAAAAAAGTAGGGAGATTTGGAAAAGACAATAGGGCTCTATCTTTTGAAACTAGGGCACCCTATTGTTGGAACAGAGCATGTTGGTTTTGATTGCGAGTTCTTCTGTAATTTGTTTTTGTTTGTCAGTTTGAATCCTTCTGATTTGTGTTTCTGACTCATGGTTGAAGTAATTGTGTAGCCATTATGTTAATAATAGTGTGTTTGCCCCTACATGCTGGTGACCAAATTTTAAGTTCCATATATAAATGTGTTTATTGTTTTGCTAATTGGGATTGGTGCTATGCACAATTTTCTCAATAAAATGTAACTGTAAATATGGTCTGTCTACCCAACTCAGGACTAATGAGTAATGTAAAATTCAATTCTCGGTTTAATCTACGTTTAAGCTGAACGAATGTTATTGAAAAAGAGATCATCATGTTACATGATCAAGCATTGCAAGCCAATATATTAATGCATGTTTCCAACATAAATGATGAATCACGTGCAATGAAAATTGTAGAAAATCGGCTATTCCTTGCTTTTCAACAAGGAAAATTAGATCCAGTGTTTTTTGGACTAGACCAGACCGTTCAACTGATCCAACTATCAACAAGACAGTAGAACAAATTGATTTTATTTAAAAAACTAATTAGCAATTGGATTGGATTTAATCGGGTAGAACCTTTGAATTGACCGTCTAATTGCTAAAACGGTGGTCCAATTGTTCATTAGGTCTTTTTTGTTTTCTTTTTAATTTTACATTTTAAATTTTAAATAAAAAAATTAATGTAATCAAATCTAAAGTTCATTTAATTTATTTTATTTTATAAAAAATTTTGTTTAATTTACATAAAATTTATTACATTTAAAAACTTATTTATATGTGTTATGTTATCTTATAACGTACTTTATTTAAGTTTACCCTTAAAAAAAATAAACGTTGAATTATTAATTTTAATTGTATGTATATAATGTTTATATTTTATATACATTAAAAGTAATTAATATTTATTATTTATTGCATCATTCAGTTCGACCAATGCTTCAATTGGTTAAACCAATCAAATCGTAAATTGAACACTTGTTTCGGTTTTTGAATGGGCCGTTAATTAGATGTGAATCACTTAATAAGTTTCATATCTCTTGGTACATAACACTAACTTAAGTTGATAATATTATATCTTACTATATAAAAAAATTGATTTCGCAATTTTGTAGAAAATATACTATTTTTTTTTGTAAATAAAAGTTTAGGTGAGTTGGGTTCGGGGGGCTCATCAAGGTCAAAGCAGACCTCCAAACTTAATGAGCGCTTACAGAGGTACTTACAGATCGCCTACCAATAAGGCCCTCACATCTACAATGTGAGTCGAACTCACGACTTTGTGAATTATGAGCCGACTCCTTACTAATTGGGTCAACTTTTGTTGGTAAATAGATTATTTCTTTGATGTGGCTTTTCTAGTTAGTTCTTTTGACCGCATAATTATAAAAGGTGGCAATTCTTTTAAACATTTAATAATATACCGAAGACTCTAATAATTATTTTTTTCTCAATTTTTTAAAAAAGCTTTTAAAAGTAGAGATCTTCTACATTTTCATTTTTTGTATATTTTATTATTTTAGATAGAGAAAGGAAGAGGTAGAGATAAAGTAAAATGGAAAAATGCAAGTACCATAGATCCAATAAAATGGGAGGGTGACTTTTTAAAAAACTTGATGAGAGTTACACCAGAAAAGAGAAGTTTTTAAAGAGAAGATTGCTTTATCTATACCACTTCCTTTCTCATCAAGTACCATAGATCCAATCAAGTTACTTTATCTCTACCTCTTCCTTTCTCATCAAGTTACACCAGAAAAGAGAAGATGGCTTAAATGAAGAAGTTAAAAACTTGATGAGAAGTTACACCAGAAAAGAGAAATTGTTTACATGTGAGAAATAGGTGAAGATTGTGTTTTCTTGTACTACTTTCCATTTCTTTCCCTTGGGGAACTTTTGCACTTTGACTAACACTTTTTATCACAACCATTTTGCAGTGTTGACTTAAGTAAATTTTGCTTCTTGGTGGCTCTTAACTCCCATTTCTTGCTACTGGCAAACTTCGATATAATTATTGTTTTAAAATATTTTCTCCCTCAGTTATTTTCTGTGTGTCTGTACATTTATGGGCTTTTACAATTGTTCATTTTAGGCTCTGAAGGCACAATCTGCAGCAAAAGCTAGAGGCTATAGTGATGTTTTATATACCTAGTGATAATAGGTCCAATAATTAGGAGGCCCAAATGGCAGAGCATGCCCTTGATCCACCAGGCTGCAGACCTACCAAATGAATCACATAGGCGTGAACGCCCTGTAGCTCGCTATCAGATGTGAACGCCCACAGTCACGAAGGGTGTGGACGCCCACGCACCAATTAATAAGGAAACATTCCCTGAATCAATCAGGAGCCAATTAAGGATCGGCCAAGATCCGCTGTCAATTAAGGCAAATCACTCTGAGATCCTTTCCCTTGATAACGCCTTGGCCATCAAGGCACCTTTCACAAAAAAGGAAATCACGTGGAAGCCAAGGATCACAATCAAGCATCCAGACATTTATGGCAGGATCACGCCAAATCATCCTCAGCCAGTATAAAAGGTTAACCCTTCACACTGGAAAAAGGTACGCTCTCTGTCTAGTCGATCAAGATTATTGAGCTCACAACCCTTTACTAATGACCCCTGTGCATTCATTGACTTGCAGGTGACTTCCGACTCAGAGTTGCCTCACCGAACCAGGTAATGAACCCCGGCCAGAACCAGGTTCATCACCAAGACTATGTGCATAAAAGATATTTGGAAGAGGTTTCTTCCTGCAACATTTTTGTTGTTAAGGTATATATTAGACTCAAGAGTAAACTAACTTTCCGGTCCCTGAATTTTGGACACTGTGACATATAGGTCCCTGAATTTTACGTATTGTACTAGCCGGTCCCCGAAATTTGCAAACGCCTAACTAATTGGTCCCTCCGTCATATTGGTGTTACAAAAAAGCTGACTTGGCCATAACGGACGCTGATGTATCCCGTTATGTGCTGACGTGTCCCGTTATGGCCACGTCAGATCCCGTGATGTTAAAAAAAAAATAAAAATTTGTGCCACGTCAGATAAATAGCCACACATCAGCATTTTTAAAGTGCACTTTGCGGTCCCTGACCCATTTTTATTCTATTATTCTCAATTCCCCCTCTTTTTTATCATTTTCATTCATTTTAGTCCCAAATCCTCAAAATAAAATTGTAAAGTGTCCCAAAACTCTTCCAAACATTTCAATTTAGTCCTTTAAAATATTTAAAACCCTAAATCCTAAAACCCCAAACCCTAAACTCTAAATCCTAAACCCTAAAAAAAAGGTTTGAGTTGAACAATTGGGTCCTTGACCCATTTTTATTCCATCATTCTCAATTCTCCCTCTTTTTCATCATCTTCATTCATTTTAGTCCCAAATCCTCAAAATAAAATTGTAAAGTGTCCCAAAACCCTTCCAAACATTTCAATTTAGTCCTTAAAAATATTAAAAACCCTAAACCCCAAACTCTAACCACTAAACCCCTAAATCTTAATTTTTTTTAAATCTTCATCTTCATCTTCCCAATTTAACATAAATCTTTAATTTTTTTTAATCCCTAAACCTCCTAAAATTCTTTTTTTAAATCGTCATCTTCTTCTTCTCATATTAAATTTCTCAACATCATGCCATGCCTTGCTAAATCCATCCCCACTCTTATCAGAAATACCCTCAACAAGGTATCCATTACCAATCCTCATCGGTGCAACCAAATTATCCTCGGACAAGTGAGACTGAAAGACTGGTCGATGCGAGAAATTCAAAGCCATCTTATGTATTATATATGATTCAACTCAATCTTCCATTTGACAAAATACGAGAAGAAACCCTAATATGTTTTACATGGGTAAACATCTTCTTGCAACGAAACTAAATATCAGCTGGAATGGGATTAGGGGACGAGAAGAGAATCAAATTTATCAACACAACAAAACAGTGAGAGGTATTGATTTCCCTTGCCTGTCTCAGATGAAAAAAAAAACCCTAGATTTCTCAAAAAAAAAAGAATCCGAAATCAAGAACATTCACAAAACAAAATTTTCCCTGATAATTTTCATTAAGGAAAAAAAATGACACTATAAAATTTTCCCCCTCGCCCGTTGCCGCCGCCGCCAAACTGCCTCTCCTCCGCCGCCGCAGACGGTGACAACGGTTGCTTGGGCCGCTTATTCTTGATGAAGCATTCTCTCATCTTCCCTTGAACCTTGGAAATTTCCACTTCTGCTTCAACCTCATCGTGGTTGTCTCCAACCTCCATGGCTTAATTTTCGTTTGCAGCAGTGGCAGAGGAGAATGAGGTCTCCGTCGGTTCAAGAGAAGAAATTGGAGAGGAAATTGGAGAGATTGTGATGAGCAGAGTGAAGGGAAGTGTAGATTTGGAGAAGATGAGTGTGGTCGGCAGAGGAAGAAGGGAGCTGTTTGGCAATGAAAGTGGCTTGTTCTAGAGAGAGAATGAGGTCTGATAGTGTTAACATTTGCCATGAAATCCATTGATTTTGATTTTGATTTTTATCGATAGATGATGAAGATAATGAAAATTAGAAAATAAAGTTTTAATATGAGAAGGGGAAGATGACGATTAAAAAAATTAACAGGTTTAGGGATTAAAAAATTAGAGATTTATGTTAAATTGAGAAAATGAAGATGAAGATTTAAAAAAAATTAAGTTTTAGGGATTTAGGATTTAGGGGTTTAGTGGTTAGAGTCTGGGTTTAGGGTTTTTAATATTTTTAAGGACTAAATTGAAATGTTTGGAAGGGTTTTGGGACACTTTACAATTTTATTTTGAGGATTTGGGACTAAAATGAATGAAGATGATGAAAAAGAGGGAGAATTGAGAATGATGGAATAAAAATGGGTCAAGGGCCTAATTGTTCAACTCAAACCTTTTTTTAGGGTTTAGGGTTTGGAGTTTGGGGTTTGGGGTTTTAGGATTTAGGGTTTTAAATATTTTTAAGGAATAAATTGAAATGTTTGGAAGAGTTTTAGAACACTTTACAATTTTATTTTGAGGATTTGGGACTAAAATTAATGAAAATGATAAAAAAAAGGGAGAATTGAGAATAATAGAATAAAAATGGGTCAGGGACCGCAAAGTGCACTTTAAAAATGCTGATATGTGGCTATTTATCTGATGTGGCATAAATTTTTTTTTTTTAAACATCACGGGATCTGACGTGGCCATAACGGGACACGTCAGCACATAACGGGACACATCAGCGTCCGTTATGGCCACGTCAGCTTTTTTGTAATGCCAATATGACGGAGGGACCAATTAGTTAGGCATTTGCAAATTTCGGGGACCGGCTAGTACAATGCGTAAAATTCAAGGACCTATCTGTCACAGCGTCCAAAATTCAGGGACCGGGAAGTTAGTTTACTCTTAGACTCAATCATATATGATGTGCCTCTTTGCTATTGCCTGATATGACATGTAAATTTTATAAATAATTATTTTAGCTGCAACGCTTGACTATTTATATTTGAAATTGTCCTTACAATCTGACTAACATATAATTACCGCTTAATTGACCCTTTGGTTCCTTTTTAGGGCAATTTCAAATAAATTTTTAATTACATACAAGTCTTACCTTGATGATGAAGTTTTTCATTCTTTTGGTGCTTTGCCTTGTTTTTTTATACTCTATTCTGGTGTAACTTCTTCATTTAAGCAATCTTCTCTTTTCTTTATTTTTCTCTCACCAGGCTTCATATTATATTGTACTGGACTTTACTTCATTTTGCTGCCCTTATAGGCCTGCTATTAATTAAAGGGATTATCCTACCTGGCATCACTCGCAAACGTATAATTGATTTGATGTTGCTCGAAGCCAAGGTTTCCAGGTACTTGATTAGTGAAAGAGTTGATTGATAAATGTTTTCTTCGATCTTCAGATCTAACATCTTTAATTAATTTTTTATTTCTTACTTTGCTTGTGTTTATGCTTTGCTAATTAAATCTGAAATAATGTAACGACTTGTATATGTACTCAGACAAAGTGATATACCTAGACCTACATACTCAATTAGATTTATCATGGGAGACTTTAGACTTTAGGAATAATTTCGTTTTTAAAGTTTTTTTTTGGTCTCTTTTATCATTTGCATTGAGGTAAAAGTATTTTTGCTAGTATGACATCAATTTTGGTTATATCTCAAAGTTTTTTTAGGTTAATTATTGTATCTTTAATTTTTTATTTTTTTTTGTGAATTGCACTCCTACTCACGTATGAAATATTGAGAGTACAATTGACTTAAAATTTTTTTTTAAGAGAACAATTAAAATTGACCTCATACGGTAGGGATACCAAGAGTATTTTTGTCTTTGCACTAACTTCATTTAATAAATTAACGATAAACTTCATGTAACTTATGGTATGTAATGTATTTTTTTTTAAAAAAAAATACTAACTCAGAACTGAAAATTACATAAAATTTGTTATTAATTCATTGGATGAAATTAGGAAAATGGATAAAATTGACCTAAGTGTGAAATTGGTTTTACAATAAATTAATTTTAGAGACGAAATTGAAAATTGATTATAAAATTGGGAGATGAAAAACATATTTTTGCCAATTATTTTGCAATAATGGTCCAACAAACAGGCTAAGGGGCATGTGGGATGTTGTGAGAGAGTAGCATATTTCTTGGATTCTAGTCCCGGGGAAGGAAATTAAAGGAAAATAAATGAGTAAGTGAACTTGTTTAATCTTTTTATAGGGCATCACATATGGAGATATGACAAGAATTGGACTCTTGAAAACATGCAATAGCTGTCATGATATCTTTACAAAATTCCCGAGAAAATTCTATATAAGTATGTATGTATATGCTACATTATGGGTCTGTTTGGGTCAACATTACTTTTTCATTATTTTTTCATTATCCCTATCTTCATTACATAACTTCATCTATAGTGTTATATAGGTGTTTGTTTTGCAATTATAAAGTCATTACAAAAATATCATTTCATTACAAACTCATTTCATTACATATTTCATATCCAATTACTAACATACCCCTACTCAAATACCTATAATTAACTATACTCTAATACAAATATAAAAAAACTATTTAGCAAAATAGTAATTTTCAATACCCTCATTTATTACACTTACAACTTTCTCTCTCCACTCATCATTTTTTTTTCTTCCTCTTTTTCTTATTCACTCCCTCTCTCTCACACATATATATTTTATAATTATAATATATATTTATATATACATTTCGGCCAAAATAAAATATTTTAACATATATATAATGTGTATATATATTATAATAATATAATGAATTCAATGTGTATATGATTATTTATATTATAATAATATAAATAATCATATTATATTATACTATATATAATTTATAATTTATATTAATTTAAAATAAAATAATTCAACTCATGTTATTTACATTTTAGTCCATGATATAAAATATATAATT
>QANZ01013154.1:15634-44037 GCA_003254925.1 Chamaecrista fasciculata
TTTTTTTATTTCTATCTATTTCCATTATCAATTATCAATTCTACCCCTATACAATTTAAAAAAACCCATATATTTATTTCAACCAACCACAATCATTACATACCCTTTTTCATAATTTCACATCCTTATTTTTTCATTACATCTCAAACTAATCCAAACACCATTTTCATTACATAATTTTCTCATTACCATTTCATTACATAAAATCATCATTTCATTACCTACTTCTAATCCAAACATACCCTATGTCAAGTATTCTTAATAAATGCTACATATTTAATTTATCTTTCTCTTTACTTTTTCCCCCTCTTATTTTTACTTACACTTTACATATTTCAACTACATTTGACACTTCCACGGTCCCACCAAATCTATTTCCATCAAATTCACAACCCAAGAGTTTTAGAAGTTCTTTAGTTTAAGAAAAAACTTACTATTTAATATTTGAATTTATACCAAATCAATTAATCACTCTTTTAATAATTGAAATATACTACTTAGTATTTGAAGTATTTTAATTATTAACTATTTGATTTCTCTTGACAATTTGATCCTAAATTTAAATTAATTTTGTATTTTTTATCCCTAAATTTAAACTAAATTAATATTATTTGGTCTGTGAACTTGTATTTTCAAGTCTTTGAATTTGACTCAATAATTAAATCATTGACAATTACAACAATTAGTTGACTCCATATAAATTTAGAGACGAAATATTGTATCATAGTTAAAATTAAATTTTTAATAATAAATTGAAACTATTTAAGAAAATTGACACAATATCAAATTATCAATATTCTTCAATTTTTCTTCTTAATTTTGATAATGACTTTTTAGAATTATCCTATAAACAATCAATTCTGAAACGAAAATTTCGCGAGTGTGTGATAGTGATACAAAAATAAAAAGGTATTAAAATGACCATAATCCCGAAAACGTAGAAGATTCTTACAGTAGAGACGGTTAGAATTGGGAGGGAGATTCATTCATTCATTCACGTATCACAGAACCGCCGTGCGCAGCCACTTCCTCCTAATTTCATCGAAAGCTATGAATACTACCGCCGTGCTTCCCGGCATTCAACCTAATTTCCCGATTTGCCCTTCTCTCCATTCTTCTTCTTCTTCTTCTCTTTCTCATCCCTTCACCAATCTCACCTCTTCCTCGCTTCCTTCTCTTAAGGTTTTTTTTTTTAAGTTTTCTCTGTTTCTTTTTCCTTCTTCAACAATTGTTGCTACCAGCTTCTGTTTTTGCTATTAAATATGAATCCCTTCTCTGCAATTTCCGTTTATTGACTTCTTCATGGTAACCCTCGTTTTCAGCTCCAAACTCGTTTTCCTCTTGCTTCTTGGAATGTTCGGCAATCCGCTTCTTCTCTCAATCTCTATGCCACTCTATCTAATGCCTACAGGTCCCTGCATTATATTGCTGTTTTTCTTTTCCTGATTCTTATTATCGCTTTTAAAACAAAATTGTTATCATAGAAAATACTCAGACATTGGGAAATTTTGTATTGAAGACCAAAATATCACTTTTCAGCTGAGATAATATGCTTTCCTACAGGGGTTAGCTTTTTTAGTTCTAAAACGGTCAATTCAAACATTATAATCTGTAACTGTAAAATTAAATTGTCCTATGTTTGGTAAGAGTGATAGTTGACGTAATCAGGTCTTAGTGCCTTGTTCATTCCTTGTTTCATCATAGGCTCTTTGTTTTGCACCGCCTTCACGTCTAACATGTATGTAATAATAGATGTGGGAGAAGAAGCATCTGACGCATATACATAACTCTGTTTCTAAACTTCACGCTATACAGCATTAGGAATATTCTTGATAAAATCATGTTTTTTTCCACTTTGATGTTTTTCCATGCATTTCTCCTGATTTGTGTCTATGATTGTTTTATGATGTTGCAGTGAAACAATTGAATTGGCTGACATAGACTGGGATAGCATTGGATTTAGCTTCCAACCTACTGATTATATGTATGTTATGAAATGTCCTCAAGATGGAAGCTTTTCTGAAGGTGAATTACAGCGATTTGGGAACATTGAACTGAACCCCTCAGCTGGAGTTTTGAATTATGGGCAGGTTATATTTCTTTGTTTATATTAAGCCTATATCATCCCTTTGAGATGTCAAAGTTCAGGTACAAACTAGTGCTAAAAATATTTCAAAGGCAATAGTCAAATACATATTTTCTCACAGCCTATTTGGCATTACCTTTGAACTAATTTCTTACATAGTTTCTTAGTATTTGTTCTCAGAGATCATCCATGATGTTTATTGGGGTTTATTGTTTTCTGTGATCGTGTCACATGCATGCGATACAAATTGGGTTTATTAGTATTAGTAATTGGCATGTATATACCATATCATATCGACTTTGTTTTCTTAAATGATTCTAATATCTCGGGAGTTCTTACTCCTAGACCTGTTTGAGAATTTGTTTGTGCCTGGATCTTGCCTCAGATATGGTTCTAATAATTATGTTTTGATTCTCTTTAAACAATAAATACTAAAGTTTGGTTTCACAACTGTGGTTGTTTGATGTAACATGTAGTACTGGAAAAAGTTGTTGCAGGTGCATGATCTACTTGATCTAACATGTAGGCGTGGTGGACTAAAATTGAAGTCTTATTAGTATCCTGTCTTTTCAAATATAATTTACATGTTATGTTCATTTGGTAAAGAATCTATTTCTCTTGTTCAATATCATCTATTATAGGGATTATTTGAAGGTCTGAAAGCTTACCGTAAACAAGATGGGCATATACTACTATTTCGTCCAGAGGAAAATGCCGTGCGTATGAAGATAGGTGCAGACAGGATGTGCATGCCATCACCTACTGTAGAGCAGTTTGTGGAAGCAGTGAAGGCTACTGTTTTAGCTAACAAACGTTGGGTAGTATATAATCCTAATATTGCCATATAGCAATTTATAGTTTGTGCTAGATTTCATATTCATTAATCATTGAAGAGTTTTGTTTCAGGTTCCTCCACCAGGTAAAGGTTCCTTGTATATCAGACCATTGCTAATGGGAACTGGACCTGTACTTGGTCTTGCACCTGCACCAGAATATACCTTTCTAATTTATGTTTCACCTGTTGGAAACTACTTCAAGGTGAGCCATTCTATATTGTTCACAACACATGAAGTGTTTATCACTACAATAAAATGTCTTTTCTACTTTTATTCAAATCAGTATTCATTAATGTTTTTGTATGTATATGATGAAACAGAAAAGGTTGTCTTGTATTATGATAGAGCCTAGTGACTGAAAATACTGAACTATTTTATATATAACAAATTGAAATGACCCATACAGCAGAAACAATAAAACACGCAGCCCAGTAATTGCTAAAAGAACCAGAAAACTCAAGAGTCAATCACTGCACAAAACACCCTACTGAAATACTGAATAAAAAGCAGAAATAAGGATGGTAACCTAAGGTTAGCTTTCGAGAGAGGCTAGATTCTCTCCCAAACCATTACCTAATATTTTCCTTGCCTAAACCTCAAACACCCACACAATATATATCAGCACGGCATGCCCACTGTTGCCTCAACTGTCAGAATTTGTTATGCAGCAGTTCTCCCTCGTATCCAGCTCAGTCCCCCCTCTTTTCAGTACCATATACCTTGGTTTGGGTCCAATTGGCCTCAAGCTCAATTTCAGTCATGGGCTGTTCTCCCTCTTTAGCCTCACATTTCATTTCATAACTAGGAGGTCTAACATATTATGAATTCGAATACCTAAAAAGTAAAAAGAACTTTGGAGGATTTACTCATTTGAGATTTGTGAAGAGACAGAAGAATGGTATACAACGTTAGAAAAAATACTAATATTTTTTTAATGTGATTCGTTGATATGATGATGTGACTGGATGGATGGAATATGAAGTTAAAAAAGATTAATAAAACATGGAGCAGCATTCTTGGGGCACTGACTTTACTTGTGCTAATGTTTTGTTTTCTTCTTATTCCTTTGATGTTTATTTTTACATGTTTATGATAATTTGCTTACATACCTTTTAAATTTATAGAGTATAAATATCATGACAGGAAGGAGTGGCACCAATTAATTTGGTTGTTGAGAATGAATTACATCGAGCTACTCCAGGTGGCACTGGAGGTGTGAAGACCATAGGAAACTATGCTGCAGTAAGCTAGCCTTGCTTGCCCTTCTGTTTTATTTTTCTTTGCTTATATTTGGTATCAGATGTTTCCTTCTGCATGTTTTAAACTTTTAATGTTGAAGGGTTCTGTAACTTCAAACTCAAGGTTTTCCTCATATTTGTAATTTCAATCAGAAGCTGTATCTATATTTGTACTTAGGTAAAATGAAATCAATTAGTGGAAAAAAGAAGGTAAAAATATCAATTAATGAATAATCAAACAAATTGT
This sequence comes from Chamaecrista fasciculata, assembly GCA_003254925.1. NCBI lineage: Eukaryota > Viridiplantae > Streptophyta > Magnoliopsida > Fabales > Fabaceae > Chamaecrista > Chamaecrista fasciculata. Next base: position 20,042 of record QANZ01013154.1, read on the forward strand.
TTTCTTTTGTTTCCTCATGTTTATGATAATTTGCTTTGTGTTTTCTTGTACTACCTTCCATTTATTTTACTCCTGGAACTTCTGCACTTTGACTAACACTTTTGTCATGGCCATTTTGCTGCGTTGGCTTAAGTAATTTTTGCTTCTTGGTGGCTTTTTAACTCCCATTTCTCGCTGCTGGCATACTTTGATCTAATTTTTGTTTTAAAATTTTTTCCCCTCATTTCCTTGTGTGTGTCTGCACATTTATGGGCTTCTACATTTGTTCATTTTAGGTTCTGAAGGCACAATCTGTGGCAAAAGCTGCAGGCTACTCTGACGTTTTATACCTGGACTGTGTGCATAAAAGATATTTGGAGGAGGTTTCTTCCTGCAACATTTTTGTTGTTAAGGTATTAGACTCAATCATATACTTTATGCCTCTTTGCTAGTGCCTTTCCCAATGAGAGTTGAAATATGACTTGTAAAGTTTATAAATCATTTTAGCTGCAATGCCGGACTATTTATATTTGAAGTAAGTTGTCCTGAGAATCTGACTAATATTTAATTCTGACTTTACCATTTTGCTCCTTTAGGCTGATTTCTAATAAAATATTAGTTGCATACAGGTCTTATCTTTATGATAAAGTTTTTCATTCTTTTGGTGCCTTGCCATGTTTCTTTGTACTCTATTCTGGTGTAGCATCATTTGAGCAATCTTCTCTTTTCTAAATCTCTTTTGTCCCACCCGCTTCATATATTTTTAGACTTGACATCATTGTGCTGGCCTTATTTTCATGTTCTTGTAGGGCAACGTTATTTCAACTCCTGCTATTAAAGGGACTATCCTACCTGGCATCACTCGCAAAAGTATAATTGATGTTGCTCGAAGCCAAGGTTTCCAGGTACTAGATTCAGTGAAAGAGTTGATTGATGAATGTTTGCTGCTTGAGATCTAATGTCTGATATTTTGTCTTTTACTTAGCTTGTGTTTATGCTTTGTTATTTAAATCTGCAAAAATGTAATGAAGTATATATTGTACTCAGACAAAGTGGTGTATCTATATACCAAATAGATCTATTATGAGAGAATTTAGACTGTCCTACTAAATTTTCTCTAGCCTATCAAGTCATACCAATGAGCACTGCTTTTCGAGTTCTATACTTGTCTGATACTTGAATTTTAGAACCTTGGGATCTAAATACTTTCCCTGAGAAGTCATCTATTGTGAGAAATCTCAAGCTTTGTCTGGTCTTGTGCTTTGTGTGTTCAGTGACTGTGTTGAGAATCTTGATTGGAGTAAGTAATCCCGTACTCTGCAAATGTCATATTTAAGATGTATTACTCTGGCATGTAAAGTCTAAACAATTACAGGTTAACTGTTGGCTGTCTTTGGCTTAGGTCTTTGACCGCTCCTCTCTTTCCCTTTTTCTCTATCTGCCTACTTTTTTCCTTGTCATGATTTATGCCATGTCTTCCAAATCCACTCAAAGGAAACATTCTTGCTATGATTTTTCCGATAAAGTACTAGACAAGAACAAGGTCGGCATTTTTGGACATAGGCTACATTGCTTGTTATACTGCTATTTGGCGCTAGCCGAAAGCTTCTTTATTTTTATTGTCACTAGCCAGAAGTGCTCAGTGTGTTTTTCATTTCTCATTAGTCACTTTATATATGCAGGTTGAGGAGCGACTAGTATCAGTAGATGAATTGTTCGATGCCGATGAGGTCTTCTGCACAGGGACAGCTGTGGTGGTGTCTCCTGTAGGAAGTATTACTTATCTTGGCAAGAGGTATGGTTTAATTACAAGAGTTATTTTGCGATTGTGCTGCAACAAATAGGCTAACTGATATGTAGAAAGACAATAAAAGTCGTGATGAGGAAACAAAAAGGAATTAAACTAATATAGTTTTTTTTAATTGTTTTCCATAAAATTCTTTAATCATATTATGGCATGGAAGTGTTGTTTTAATGTAGTCAATAATGTGTTCTTGAGTAGGAAAATCGAAGTCGATGTTATGTTTTTATTGAGAATCATAATAGCACTAGGAAACTACATTTTTATGTTGAGGGGACAATAATTGCTACTTTGTGCTTCTGTCTGTTGAGGACAAATTGTATCTGTTATTAAATAGTAAAGTACTCTCTTGATCTCACTTGCTCCTCCCCTCCTCCAGTAAAGCAAGGTGTCTCATCAGTCCTCAACTTTTCTTGAATCTCGAATTATTCTGTTTGATTGCGATCATTGATTGCAAAATTTGATTTAGTAGATATAGCCAAGAGGCACGTGGGAATTGGGATGACATGAGAATGGCATATTTCTAGGATTTGAATCTTGGGGAAGGAAAATAAATGAGTAAGTGACTTCTTGCTTAATTTTTGTAGGGTATCATATGGAAATGATGGTTTTGGAGTTGTGTCACAGCAACTATACACTGGTCTAACCTCATTACAGATGGGTCTTATAGAGGATGACAAGAATTGGACTCTTGAGCTCAGATAGGCACACCGAAACGATCAATAGCTGCCATGATATCTTTACCAAATTTACAATATGAGTTTTAGAAGTTTTTCTTTAGTTTTACTTTCATATCAAACTGCCTTCGTTTTATCTGTCAACCATGACATTTTTACTGTAGCACGGCTAAATTTTCCTGCTTGTTCACTGTTTATTACCAAAATGGGTTACTACTATAAGAGGTAGAGTTAGTGTTACTATCTGTAAGATTAGCGCAACATGTGAATGGTTGATGTCATCCTCGTCATACTCTTTACCTTCTCTTCTTAGGATGGAAACAGATTAGGCAGAGATGCTGTCAAATATGATGAATGATAATTTTCTCTATTTGCAAATGGAGATTACATACACATTTATAGGCTTCAGAAAATTAATGCTAACTCAACTAACAACCTCTAACTACAACCTACTCAATTAATGCTATGTACAACAAATAACATATTCAACACTCCCCCTCAAGTTGGAGCAAAGATGTCACTCATGCCCAACTTGCAAACTAGAGAATGGAACATTTGTTTGCCAAGGCCTTTAGTGAAAACATCAGCAAGCTGCTCTCCTGATGTCACAGTGCAAGCTGAGGATACCACTAGTAACCTTCTCCTTGATAAAATGTCTGTCAATCTCAATGTGTTTTGTTCAATCATGCTGAACCGGGTTATGAGCTATACTAATTGCAGCCTTATTGTCACAAAACAAGGACAACTTCTCCTTTTCCAATAGGCCCAATTCTACCAATAATTTCTGCACCCATAGGAGTTCACAAACTCCTTGTGCCATAGCTCTGTATTCTGCTTTTGCACTAGATCTAGCAACCACACTCTGCTTCTTGCTTCTCCAAGTAACCAAGTTTCCTCCCACGAGTGTACAATATCCAGATGTAGATCTCCTATCATCTAGAGATCCAGTCCAATCTGCATCTGTGAAGCCCTCTATCTGGAGGTGACCATGTCTAGAGAAAAGTAACCCTTTCCCAAGGCTAGACTTTAGATACCGCAAGATGTGAAGAACAGCTTGCATATGAGATTCTCGAGGGTCATGCATGAATTGGCTAACCAAGCTGACAGCATAAGCAATGTCTGGTCTAGTATGAGAAAGATATATAAGCTTCCCAACTAGCCTCCGGTATCTCTCTTTATCAACTGACACTCCAACCCCTAATTGAAGTTTATGGTTACTTTCAATAGGGAATTCCACTGGTTTACACCCTGTCATGCCAGTCTCCTTTAAGAGATCAAGGATATACTTCCTCTGAGAAATGAAAATTCCACTCTCTGATCGAGCAACTTCAATTCCTAAGAAGTACTGCAATTTACCAAGATCCTTGATTTCAAATTCTTGAGCTAATAGCCTCTTCAATTGAGACATCTCTTCTTTATCATCTCCCGTCATAACTATATCATCAACGTAGACTATACGAAGAGTAAGTTTGTCCTCTTTTCTTCTTATAAAGAGAGTATGATCGGAATTGCTCTGTTGATAGCCAAAGGTAATCATGGCATTGCTGAATTTATTAAACCAAGCTCTCGGAGACTGTTTCAATCCATATAGAGCCTTCTTCAATTTGCATACCTTTCCTTGACTCTGTTCATTATCAAACCTAGGTGGGATCTCCATATAAACTTCTTCTTCCAAATCTCCGTGGAGGAAAGCATTCTTCACATCAAATTGATGCAAGTCCCAATCCAAATTAGCTGCACAAGATAACAAAACTCTAATGGAGTTCATCTTTGTAACAGGAGCAAACGTTTCCTGATAATCCACTCCATAGGTTTGTGTGAACCCCTTGGCAACCAGTCTAGCTTTGAATTGTTCTATTGAACCATCAGCTTTCTGTTTCACAGTGTAGACCCATTTACAACCCACCAATTTCTTGCCAGGAGGAAGAGAGACCAAATCCCAAGTCTCATTTTTGGACAAAGCGTTCAATTCTTCAACCATGGCTTGCTTCCACCGAGAATCTGTAATAGCCTCCTTCCAATTCTGCGGAATAGACACAGAGGAGATAGACAAGGCAAAGGCTCCATATGATGGGGATAGGGAATCATAAGAAACAAAGTTAGACATAGGATATAGAGGATGTTTGGTACATGACCTGACTTCTTTTCTGAGAGCAATAGGCAAATGAGAGTCATTAGGGAAGGTGGATACCTCACCAGTGGAAGACGATTTAGCAGGTTCGACAGATTGCATGATGGCTTTCTCAGGTTCGTCATCCTGATTCCTCCTTGAGTATTTTTGGAGGTCAGGTCTATCCAACCTTTTTGATCTTTCAGCAATCTCCCATAGAATATCAGTCTCCCTCTGAACATCAGTCTCCCCTTGAACATCAGTCTCCCTCGTATTATCCGCATCAAGAAGCACCTCTTCCACTATGGTATTCTCCCCCTGAAGAGGTGATTTGGTTATGCCAAAAAAGGATTCAGTCTCACGAAAAGTGACATCTATACTGACAAAAGTTTTTCGCGAAGGAGGATGATAACATTTATATCCCTTTTGAGTCGGAGAATACCCTATGAAAACACACTTAAGGGCTCTAAGGTCAAGTTTATCAGTGTTCCTACTAGGGACAAAACACACACAACCAAACACTTTTGGAGGGACAATGTACTCATTGGTACCTTTTAAAACTTCAAGGGGACTTTTAAAGTCAAGTGGTTTTAAAGGCATCCGATTGATAAGATAAGCTGCAGCTAAAATTGCATCCCCCCAATAAGGTTTAGGCAAGTGCATGGTGAACATAAGGGATCGAGCTACTTCAAGAAGGTGTCGATTTTTTCTTTCAGCCACGCCATTTTGGGCACTAGTATAAGGACAACTAGTTTGATGAATAATACCATGACTCTCTAGATAAGACTTCATGTGGGAATTCATGTACTCAATGCCATTATCAGTTCGCAAAATTTTTATTGTAGCATTGAATTGAGTGCAAACCATTTTATGAAAAGATTGGAAACAGGAGAACACTTTGGTTTTACTTTTTAACAAATAAACCCAAGTAGTACGAGTACAACAATCAATAAAGGTAACAAACCATCGACAACCTGATAAAGAAGCAGTTCGAGTAGGACCCCATACATGAGAATGTATAGTCAAAAAAGGAATCAAACTCTTATTATGACTCAAAGGATAAGAAGCTCGAGTATGTTTGGCAAACTCACAAGCATCACAAAACAAGCTTTCAATAGATAGATTTGCAAACAAATTAGGAAAGAGTTTCTTCAACACAAAAAAGGATGGATGTCCTAATCGCCTATGCCACTGAATAATCTCCTGATAAACTCCTTTATGAACTCTAAGAAGTGCTTGACCTGATTCGCGAACACTGTTAACCACATACAAGCCATCATGCAATCTACCACTGCCAATCTGCTTCCTTGTGTGAAGATCCTGAAAGACACAATAATCAGGGTAGAAAACAAATTTGCAGTTTAGGTCTCTGATAATTGAACTGACAGACAAAAGATTAACAGAACACTCAGGTACATGAAGCACAGACGAGAGAGGAATATTAGGAGTACAAAGCATAGAACCAGTCCCACAGACAGAAGATCCAGACCCATTTGCAATTCGAATCTTTTCCCCTTTAGAGCATGGAGAGTAATTGGAAAGGGTTTCAGAAGACCCAGTAATATGTCTATTCGCACCTGAATCAATAATCCAAGTGGGAAGATGAGCATGAAAAACCATACCTGATTGGACATAATTAGACGTGCCAACCATAGGAGAGTCGAGCTTGGTCAAGAGATGACGAAGATGCTGTATTTCATCCGAAGAGAGAGAGGCTCCAGGATTTGCGACCATAGATGTTTCAACAGCATCGGCCATGTGAGCTTGGCTCTTGGATGAATTGACATGCTTTCCTCCTCGACCACGAGCAGGACGACCATGAAGCTTCCAACAAGTCTCCCTAGTATGCCTCATCTTACCACAATAATCACATTGCAAGTGATTTTTGTCCGAGGTGGTGTTTTTCGCTTGCTCAAGAGAGGCCACCAATCCTGATTTTTCAACTGGTGCTTGATAAAGCATGACACCACGCCTACTCTCCTCTTGTAAGACAAAAGAGAATGCATCCTGTACAAAAGGGAATGGAGATTTCCCCAGAATTTGGACCCGAATCTGATCATATTCAAGATTTAGACCAGCTAGAAAATCATAGACCCTTTCCTTCTCAATCAACTTATGAACTAAGATAGCATCTTCAGGGCATTTGGCATGAAAATCTTGATAGTAATCTAATTCCTGCCATAAACCACTTAATTCAGAGTAATACTCAGTAACAAATAACTCTCCTTGGTTGAGACCACGAATTTTTGTTCTGATTCCATAGATTTGAGCATCATTGCCCTCGCGAGAATAGGTTCATTTAGCAGTGATCCAAATTTTTTCAGCAGTATCAAGCAACAAATACTGTTTAGAGATGCGGGGTTCCAATTGTATTAAGCAACCATGTCATAATAAGAGAGTTCTCAGAATCCCACTGAGAATAAGAGGCCTCAGAGATTGATGGAGATTTCTTTTCACCATTAATATACCCAACAAGCTTCCGAGACTTGATATATAGCAAGAAGGCTCTCGACCAAGCAAGATAAGTGCCAGCTCCATCTAATTTAACTGCACTAATTTGAGCAAGAGAATTGTTTTCTAACATTTTTGAGTCACCCATAGTGAAAAGGTGACGAAAGACTGATGAAACAGCGAGAAACAAGCCAAAAAAGCAGAAACAACTCAAGAGACAAGAATATGCCGACGGACGGTGGACGGCGGACGGTGGTCGGACTTCGGGCTCTGACCGGAAATGGGTTGGGCTTTCCGAATATGCCGACGGTGAGACAAGAAGGAGCTCCAAAAACACCGTAATCACAGATCTGCGTGTGTTGTGCAGCAGAACGCGAATCGGCGCGTGGCAGCGTGTGGGCTGGACTCCGGCGGCCGGACTTCAAGGTTTGGCCGATCTGACGGTGGGTAACCGTTCTACAGTGGCGGTGACAACTTCAGAGGGAGAAAAAACTCCACCTCCGAACTTGAACAGTGACAGGAGGAGAAAAACTCAACTCCCTTAAATACCCGGAACCCTAATGCTATAGAAGGAGGAACAATACTCACTTCAAGGTAGCTCGAGCTCTGATACCATGTCAAATATGATGAATGATAATTTTCTCTATTTGCAAATGGAGATTACATACACATTTATAGGCTTCAGAAAATTAATGCTAACTCAACTAACAACCTCTAACTACAACCTACTCAATAAATGCTATGTACAACAAATAACATATTCAACAGATGCATTGTTTTATTAATTAAATTGATTGATTGATGGAATCAATGGTTTAAAGAAAGGTTATGTACTAATTTAGCAATCAAATAAAGAAAAAGTTTCATTCTAAAAGCAGCAAGTAACCTCCTCTCAACACCATCTGGTAGCTGACACTGTCGTTGTCATGCTTCCGTATCATATTTGAGCCAAGCACAACCACAAATTATGGCAAAACTTAATAGGGTCTTGCAGAAAGATTTTGTTATTCAAAGAAAGTGCTACTGTTTATAATGTCTTATATCCAATAATAAATGCTAATTGGTTACTTAATTTTATAAAATTTATCTTCTTACCGTCGAAACACACAGTTTTAGGATTAAATCTTTTCAGGCACAGCTTTGTAAAGTTTAAATTTGTGAACTTCATCTTTTATGAAACGCACAACTTCTTCAGGCAAAAAAAAAAAACACAGCTTTTGATATAGGGAAATATATAATATATATATATACACACCTTTTTTATTTAATATATATATACTATTTAATTTAAATATATTAGGGATGATATTATAAAAAAACTCCCTCAATTCTTTTAATGTGTTGCGTTTTGATCCGTTTTATCAAAGCAAGAGACCTAAACATAGAAAAGAAATCTTGTTGAACCATGTTTTATTTTCTTTTTATCATTTTTCTTCCAGTTTTGAATTATGGACCAATTTGGTGGAGAAGATTAAGTTTTTGTGTTAAATTACAATGATGAGAATTGACATAAACCCAGGAGAAAGGACTTAAATGCTCAAAATAAAACTTATTGGGGGTGTTTTGGCTGTTTTAAGTGGTCACGTGCATCTCACATGAAAATTTTTCGTTAAATCTTAACAGAAAATAACTACAGGGTACCAAACTGCTAACGGCGCAAACCTCAGGGTAGTCGGGTGTTAAGTTTTATCTTTCAGGGTACCAAAGTGGAATCGGTCTTAATCACAGGGTACCAAAATGTGTTTTATCTTAAAATTAATGATTGAGAAAATTTTATCAAGACCTATATATCTATTCTCTATGATATAATAAGGAGAAACAAATCTCAATTCATTCCACTTGGCTCCTACGTGGCATGGGGCTCATTATCTAACCTAAAATGGCTATTGCGTGGCTCCTGCATGGCATAATTGATTCCACTAAATGATTGTCATATGGAATGGAGATGACACTTGGATTCGTTTTGCCAACTAGACATTTCACAAGTATTATATTCAAATTCAAATTAAATGTGATTGCCTTTGTTTTTCTAACATGATTGTCAATTTATTCTAATTATGGGCTTCCTTTATTCATGATTGGCAATCACATTCCTTAATTTTGTGATTGAGTGGAATCAATTAATTTTGGAAGATAGGGTTTTGTTGTCTAACTCAGGAAGGTAATTTTATATTTATGTAAATTAGTAATTAATAATTGAAATCAAGAATTTGAATTTGTAATTAATAAAGAAAGCTCATAATTAATTGATTTCAAAATATGCATTATTTCAAAATTTCTTTTTCAAAATGGTCAAGAATGATGGCATTTGAGGGACTCTTTCTAAACGGTGCATGAAATTGAGCAAGTATTTTGTGATATATATTTTCTGATGCAACTGCTATATCTATTGCCATTGCCCATTGCTTCACATTGATTAATAGGAGGACAGCGACAATGACTTCAAAATTGGTACGAGTTTTGCAAGTTGTATCTACTACTTTCTCTTTCTATTTATTTTTTCAGGACAATGCTATTTTGCTAAAGAAAATGACTGCAACATAAATCAAGAGGTATGAAAGAAATTGCAAACACAGAAAATACTTTTCATTGTCCTCACTTCTATTTCATATTTCTAGGAAGAATAGAATTCTTGGATCAATAAATACAAAAAGTAATCTATGAACCACAAGTCACATTACTTAGTAAAGAGACTCCTCAATTTTGATATTGTGACCATATCTAGTGAACAAGAATTTCTCCAAAGCAATCAATAGAAATAAACTGGGGACTACAATATTTCTGCGGTGAGACAAGAATTTTATGATTTCTATAACTATGCCCATGCACGCAGCAAAAGCATCCAGTTACCACGCTACATTTCTCTCATAAAGTTTAAGACCTTGTGCAGCTACAAAATGATTTACAGTTAACTACACATGACACAAACATCATTGAGACAAAGCCCAAAGCCCAAACATCACCTTTATCCACCATAAGCCTTTCAAAAGGCTCCCAAATAATTTACATAGAATTTGCAAGATCATTTTACAATGGGCAACAAAAGCAAAGATATCATAGTTATTAAAAAAAAAAAACAAAATTTTACATTATCGTCCTGAAGAGCTTCTGAAATAGCATTAATCTCAAATATTGCATTAGGGTTTGATTTTTCCTTTATTAGTGAGGTCCATTGAATTTGTAGAGGCACTTTATTTGGCAACTCTACATCAGCATGACCACCTAAAAAAAGTGTCCTGATTTTTGGAAAATGCTCCATAGCAAAGAGCTACAATAAGAAACAATCTAAATGCATTAGTCTTCGATCTCATTTGTAAAAGAAAGAAACAAACCAAAATTAATTTACACAGATACTTACCATAAGCACAAAAATATTACCTCGTATAACCTTTGTATGTTCTCCCTTCCGAAACTTTTGTAAGCCTCGATTTAAGTTGGAAAGCAAGGCAGCCCCCCATACAAATTTGCCAATTTTTTCAACATCTTCTAGGATGTTGAGATAAATAGTTGATACCTGAACATCTTTCAAAGGACAAATAAAAGAACCTATAAGATGAGGACATTAACCATGCTTTACTTTCATGTTCTGCTCTCCATTCTTTTTGGAGCTTTTCTGAGTTACCCTTTATTCATGAACATGACTATAACATCTCCTTCTTAGAATGGTTGTCTATTGCTATGTCTCGATGGGATGCAAAACAGGTTGTCACTTTCGCCATTGGCATCTACAAGGTTTGGGAGAGAAGAAATGGGAAAGTAGCGAATCCATCTACTGTTGTTGTGGACGAAATTCATTTGTGGAATAGTATCAGAAATTTCATTTCCGAATTGGAGTTGCTTCCCTCTCAGTGCACGATCTCATAGTTCTAATGGCCCTTCCCCTTGCGTTTGGATCGCCCCACCCCTTGGTTACGTTAAAGTGAATGTTGATGCGGCTTTATCTGACAATCTTGTGGGGCTTAGCTGTGTTATTAGAGACCATAATGGAGATATTATTTGTGCGGCAACTGATTGTATCCACTCTTCCTATCCTGTTGATTTTTTGGAAGCCTTGGCAGTTGAGTTTGGGGTCAAACAAGCTCATAACTTCCATTGTTTGAAGGTATTGGTTGAAACTGACAGTTCCACTGTTGCAAATAGTTTTATTAACTGTGATTTTGTCTTTTCTCATGTTGGTGTCATCTTGAGGAACATTAGGTGACATGGAAATCTCTTTGAATTTTTCTCTCTGAATTGGGTGAGTCGTGATTGTAATAATGTGGCTCATTCTTTAGCTAGACTTGCTATCTCTCATCCAGGTCGTCATGTTTGGATTGATGATGTGTCTAGTTGTATTTCATCTATTTTGGCCCTTGAGAGGTCTTGAATGAAGTTTTAGTTCTTATCGAAAAAAGAAAAGATATATGACATAGGCTCTAACGTGATACTTAATCACCTCGTCATTTGGTTTTGTAGGAAGTTCACTAAATCTCTGTTTCAACAATTTCAATTTAATTTGTCCACATACTTGACCCTCTTCTCAATTTTTTTTAAAATTTCGTATGTTCCCAACAATCTAAGGGTCAAGTCATTAAAATGTGAGTCTACCTCCGTAACTGGAAAGCCATTGATTGGCACGCCAGTAAGAAGGTAGATGTCTTCAAGACTTACACAAAGTCTTTTTTCCCCAAATGCATATATGCATTCATGGTCCAGAAAATGATTCATCATTACTTCAGCCAACTTCGTGCTAACATTGACATCAACTAGCTTGTGCAAGTTTTCGAACCCTGTTCCTTTCACGTTCTCAAGAACTCGTGGCTCTGGAATCCATGATGTAATCTTTCCCAACTTAACAGATGAACTATCAACCATTTCAGCTGTCCTCTAGAAATACAATTTCGAAAACAAGAGTTAAATATAGAGTGTGAAGAGTATAAATATGATGTGTGGGTGTTGTGTGAGTATCTGAAACTGTGAACATCCGAGCAAAAAACCATCCGAACGAACCCTCAGTCCAAAAATGCTTATATATCAATACTTGAGTTTAGAACCAAGAATACACAATCAGTCAAGAAAAATGAGTTTCTAAGCCCTAAAATAAGAAGTAAAAAAGAAATACTTGATAAACATGTGTGTCGCTAATAAATTAATATTAGTGAAGAAGTAGAAGTGAAGTTTATTGAAGTCGTAGAAGCAGAAGCAGAAGGCGACGCCAAAGTGGAGCAAAAGGTTTTGATGTAAGTAATGGGTGCGAAGGAGGGAGAAGTGAAGTTTATTGAAGCCGTAGAAGCAGAAGCAGAAGGCGACGCCAAAGTGGAGAAATAGGTTTTGATGTAAGTAATGGGTGTTAGTAACGGGTGAGAAGCGTTTGAATTTGAGTGTAAGAAAACATAAACACGTCCCTTTTATGTAAGTATTAGTGATTCACAAGTCGGCAATCCAACAAAAAGAATAATGCCTATGAATGGAGAATAATGAAAAAAATTAAATAGTATAAACTAAGTGTAAGAAAAATTCAAGGCAAAACACCCTTTCATGCCCCTAACGTTTGCAGTGATTTTCAGTTATGCCTCTAACATTTCATTTTGTTCAGACATGCCCTCAATGTGCAACCAACGTTTCAATTATGCCCTCAATTTTGACTCAATGCACATGTGGCAATTTTTTTTGCTTATGTGTCATTTTTTTTGTCTGACTTGATTACGTGGCATCATGACTGGGCATTTTTTTTTTCAACTTGACATGATGAATGGATTTCCAGCGTGGCATCTGAAAACAAAAATTACAACACTAATTTTTTTTTACTCTCATTTGCGCCTTCTCTCACAAACCCTAAAAAAAATTTTACTTCATCGTCATCCTCATCTTCACCTTCTCTCAAACCCTGAACATTTCCTCATCTTCGCCTTCTCTCAAACACTCACAGCGCCGTGCGAAACCTTAAAACCCATCTCAAAGAGCAGCGATTTCTTCCACTCAAACCCTAAAAATTTTTTTACTTCATCGTCTTCCTCATCTTCGCCTTCTCTGAAACCCTAAATCCTTCTTCACCGGAGTTGCTACGGCGTCGTTTTTGGGTCTCTACATCCTTCACCGGGATTACAAGCTTGCCCAGGAATCCTTTACCCAACAGGTACCCAATCCTCCTCTCATCTTCTCGCTTCTTCCGCCTTTCACAAATCATATCAATTTTCGATTTTGTTTTCTCTTTTACCCAAATGTCTTGTTTTACTTGATATTCTGTAAACTGTTTATTATTGCAATGTTCTATTGCATTTGGGAAAATGGTATTGATTAAATTCAGGGGATGGAGGAATTGATTTAGGGGGCTCCTTTCCCTTATGTTGGTTTTGAATGATTTAAGGGAAGACGAAGAATACTGTATTTTTTTGAATGATTTAGCATTTTCATGTTTAATCTGTAAGGTNCGCCTTTCACAAATCATATCAATTTTCGATTTTGTTTTCTCTTTTACCCAAATGTCTTGTTTTACTTGATATTCTGTAAACTGTTTATTATTTCAATGTTCTATTGCATTTGGGAAAATGGTATTGATTAAATTCAGGGGATGGAGGAATTGATTTAGGGGGCTCCTTTCCCTTATGTTGGTTTTGAATGATTTAAGGGAAGACGAAGAATACTGTATTTTTTTGAATGATTTAGCATTTTCATGTTTAATCTGTAAGGTTTTCAAAATAATCTTACATATGCTTTTAAAGGTTTTTCATGTTGAAGTTCAAGTTCTCTTGATGGATTCATCTTCAAGTTCACGTCGTTCAAGTTCAAGGCTTGTAAGTGATGAAAGTGGAAGATTTATTTGTGATTGGGGTGAATATATTGTTCTGAAAACCTCTCACACTGAAGCAAACCCTGGTCGTAAATTTTGGGGTTGTGTAAATTATCCGGTTCGTACATTCTTTCGTCTCATTACTTTGAAGAACCTTTTGTAACCCCTTATGTAGTATGTGACTTATATTTTTCATTATTTTGCATCTTATGTAGCATGTGACTTATATTTTTCATTATTTTGCATTTTCAGGCTGTAGGGCATTGCAATTTTTTTAAATGGGATGATGAATTGAAGGAAGCACGGTGTCCTTTAACTCGGCTTAAAAGGAACATTTCAATTCTTGGGAGACAAGTAGATGAACAACAATTGAAGATTACAAGTCTTGAGAGTGAATTGGATGAAAAACAAAAGACAATTAATTGTCTCAAAAGGAAATTAAAAGATGTTGTACATTGCCCTTGTTGTGTCTTGGATTTGGACAATTTGGACTTGGTTTCACTGACACTGGGGTAGTGAATTTGTAGGGGATACCACCTTTGTTTATTTATTGTAACCTTTGTTTATTGACAATGAGGTATATGGTAACTTTAGTTTGTTGTAGGTGGTACCATTGGTTATGGTAATTTTAGTTTGTTGTAGGTGGTACCATTGGTTATGGTAACCTTTGTTTGTTGTAAGTGGTAAGTTTCTTTATTGTAATGCAAAAACCTCTATTGACAATGGGATGCATTTGTATATTTTGGCTCAATTTGAAGTAAATGTAACATAATTTATGGTAGCTCAATTTATTATGGAAACACTTGCATAAGTTAATTTTGAGGGCACAACTGACAATGACAAAAACAAATTGAGGGCATAACTGAAGAAGGAGTAGCGCTCAAAATTTGGTACCAACTGGAGGTATCTTCCTTTTGCCATAACTAACAATCCTGGAGAATAATTTGGTACCTTCCTTTTGCAAAAATAAATGTTGGCAAAAATAAAACATCAATTACGCTGCCATCTAGATATTGAAAAATAGGTTGGCACAAGTCATCTAAATAGTCATCAAACTTTCATTTCATTATAATTAAGTCATAGACTGATCAATGTGGTCCACAATCCAAAAAAGAACAGCACAATCCCACAATCCAAAAAAATCTAGATCAATGTGGTCCCTATTTAACAATCCAGATCAATGTGGTCCCTATTTAACAATCCAAAACATGATCCACAATCCAAAAAACTCTAGATCAATGTGGTCCCTATTTAACAATCCAAAACATGATCCACAATCCAAAAAACTGTAGATCAATGCGGTCCCTATTTATTGGGTAGCACGTCCAGCTGTTTTCTTCCTCCTATACCCAGACTTAACAGTTGGCTCTGAAGGATGTACTGATGGTTCAATGGGTTGTGAAGTATGTTGTTGAGCTGCACTTTGTTCCGCCACTGGTGTTCCTTGAGCTGAGGATGGTGCCTATCATATAACATATACAAGACACTTAGTGAATAAAGCCAACCAAAGTGGAAATAAGTATTTAACAGTTATCATATAACATGCATAAGACACTTACTGGTGAAGGTTGCACTGGTGTAGGCTGCTTTTGCCGACGCCTTTGAGGAAGCTTACTCCTTCTTGTAGTCTCAACTGGAGGTGGAGCTTCCATTGGAGTAGATGACGAAGCTTCTGGTGGAGGACCTTTACATGTCCTTCTATTATGTCCGTCAACACCACCAGTACGGCATGTTTGTGAAGAACCTGTGTTTGATACTCGGTAATTATTCTTGGATTGTTCATTGGCTTCCTTTGTCCTTCTCTTTTTCGGTCTCCCAATTGGCTTTCTATATGGAGGAGGTAAAACATCTTCATAATTAGTTTCTCGCCACAGATTTTGGCCTTGACTTGGTTGCACAACTGGTGCATAACAAGCCTTGTATTTTTCAGTTTTGTAGTATACAGGGATGTAATCTTCTCGGTTGTCACCCCGATAATTCATGCAACTGATGGCATGTGCACAAGGTATGCCAGTCAACATCCACTTTCTACAGCCACATGATCTAGCATCTAAGTCAACTGCAAACTTCTCTGTTCCACATTTGACTTCAAACTTCTTGTCACCAACCCACCTTGGAGTCCATTTACTTGATTCATCAAATTCCTTGTCTAACTTTTGCTTAATCTTAGGAAGGACTGCCAAAGGTTGCAACTTCTCAGCATCTTTCTTGTTCTTCGCCCATCGATCCATCAAGTACTCTTTAATTTCTTCTAACATAGTCACAATGGGCTTCTCCCTAGCCTTCAGAATTACAGAGTTGAAGGTCTCACACATATTATTGAGAAGTTGGTCACACTTAGGATTGGGGCGAAACACAGATTTACTTCACCATGCAACTGGGAGTTCCTTCAATTGTTTAAATGCATATTCATTTACTTTCTCAATCTCTTTCATGACTCTATCAAACTCATTTGGGTATGTGGCCTTGGCAGCCTTCCACGTGAGTATCTTCAAGTGAATCCCTGGATACTTTTTTCTAAAGTTATTGTATAGATGTCTTACACAAAGTCTGTGATCCACACCCGAGAGCAAATCTTGCAATGTCGGTACCAATCCCTATAAGCAGGTTTTGACAATACAACATCAACTTACGAAACAATAAACAATAACAAGTATATACAGATAAGAGAAGAATGACGAGAAGATATGTTCCTTGGAATTAAAACTTTTCAACATTAATTGTTTAGGACAGTCTTTAGCCACGAGATCAAAACGAGTGTACAAAAAATTGCCTTTTGCAAAACAAACTTGATGCTGTGGGGTTACAAATAGCAGTTTAAAGCTCCTAGCAATACTGTTCAGTCCACTGTTATATATGTTATCATCAACTTCAAAGCATAACTGTTTTTCCTCCAAAAGTGTCTATGAAAGTACACATAGACAAGTGTGCAAATATTTTCCTTTTCAGTTTCAGTCCATAACTGGGGTATTTAGAGAAGTGTTTTGGGGTTATGACAGGCAAGGAACTAGTTAGGGAAAATTGGGAGAGACTTGGCCTCTCGAAGAGCCAAGGTTGGGAGAGTGCTAGCCTCTCGAAAGCTGGCTGTTTGTGTGTTTTCCTACTGTTTTACCTACCTTGTATCAGCACTTTGGCTCTATCCAGGTGCTTCTTTGTGTTTCTATTTCCATAATACAAGAAGAGTTCTATCAAAGGGGAACATACCAAACTGCTCATGTCTTCGTGATAGGCTGAAACTCTTATCTTTAGATCAGAAAAATAGATATTTCTCACTGTTTTCCTAGAAAAAATAGCTCATTTCAAATGCCAGATCAGCTTATCAAGAAATTTTTTTCTCATTTCCCTTGCTAATTGTTGAAATAAAGTTTCTTTTAATATCTATGTGGTCAATTAACGTTGGAATTTTACAGAACAAAATGTTACAATTCAACTTATAAAGGTTTTCGATACAAGAATGAACATTGTTTATCCGATTCTGCATATGCCACTAGTCGGCTTTTATAGAAGATCTTAACAAAAGTTTGTTCACAATTGTGACAAAGATGAAATTTAAACAACATTAAAACAGAATAGAAACAAATTAAGAGCACTGGGACTTGGTTATTTTGTTTCGGAAATTTTAAAAAATGAAAAAAACACTAGCAGTCATTATCATTGTTATATTAGCTTTTATTATTTGTCAATTCTTCATTTATCTATGCACCTCAAGGTTACTGATTAGCAAAATCCTAAAACAAAAGGTCAATGCTGATACGAAAATTCTAATGGGAGTACAAATCAAGCTATTAAACCAACTAATCACACAGACAATGGAGATGAAATTTAAGGCAAAAAGACATTGAAAATAATAAGATGATAGGTTTTTCAATTAAGTCTCTGAAAGTTAACCCTTTAAAGATGCAATGTCAACTACATCATGATCTAAATTCAGTCCAGTTATGTCAAAACATTATAAATCTATCCAGTTATGTCAAAACATTATAAAGCAATATGACATACCTTTTGTTGGTCCGATATAAATGTGTAGAAGTGACTTGAAGTGGTACCGAGGTCTTGAAGTAACAATGATATAAACTAAGTCCATGACTCCTTAGTCTCAGCCTCTACAACTGCAAATGCAATGGGCAACATCTGATCATTGGGGTCCCTTCCAATTGCAGTCAATAATTGGCCTCCAAAAGGTGATTTCAAGAAACAACCATCAAGCCCGATAATTGGTCTACACTCCATGAAGCTTCTCCTTAAAGCATCGAGGCAAATATATAACCTCTCAAATTGTGGAGGAGCTAGTGATCCATCCTCGCGGTCAGGTCCTCTTTGAACTTTAAGCTTCACTGTCGATATAAAGACTAGATTCCAAAATACACATGCTGTTGACACAGGAAAAAGACATTAATATTCTTTCAGTCCAACCAACCAACACCACTTTCACATTCCAAAATACACATGCTGTTTGTATTGGAGGTATTGCATAAACAATAAAAAATACAAATAAATAATGCAATATGGGTCTGACCCACTTACTAAAACAAACAAAGCATGCTTCTCGACTGACCCACTTACTAAAATGAAATCCAAGTCATGCTTGAACGAATCAGAACGCATATTATCGAGAAACAAACAGCATGTCCACTTAAATGGGTCACCTGACACTACTGTCCAGTTTTATTTGGCTTTGATATATTAACTAACTAGGCCGTTTTTACAATTGGGGACCCTTACTTAGTTTTAATTAGGTGCCCTAGATATATTATCGAGAAACAAACAGCATGTCCACAAAAATGTTGTCTTTGAAACAAGGAATTCGTCTGCGCAGAATAATAGAAATAACAAAAATGGAGTTCAATGCTTACCTCTGTAACTGAAAATCGCAGAATCTACAGAGAGAAATCGTTGTGCAAGTCGAAATCGCAGAAATTATAGAGAAGTTGAAGAAATCGCTGCTCTTTGAGATGGGTTTTAGGGTTTCACACTGCGCTATGAGTGTTTGAGAGAAGGCGAAGATGAGGAAATGTTCAGGGTTTGAGAGAAGGTGAAGATGAGGATGACGATGGAGTAAAATTTTTTTTAGGGTTTGTGAGAGAAGGCGGAGATGAGAGTAAAAAAAAATTAGTGTTGTAATTTTTGTTTTCAGATGCCACGCTAGAAATCCATTCATCATGCCAAGTTGAAAAAAAAAAATGCCCAGTCATGATGCCACGTAATCAAGTCAGACAAAAAAAATGACACATAAGCAAAAAAAATTGCCACATGTGCATTGAGTCAAAATTGAGGGCATAATTGAAACGTTAGTTGCACATTGAGGGCATGTCTGAACAAAATGAAACGTTAGGGGCATAACTGAAAATCACTTCAAACGTTAGGGGCATGAAAGGGTGTTTTGCCAAAATTCAAATTTACTAGCTTTAATATATATATCTATGATTTGGGTCGATGACTGCACCACAATCTGTGGACCTTACATATAAATGAATAATTAATTATTGAACAGGCATGAAGTTTTAGCCTTATGAAATTAGCATGCATGCCACACATCAATGACACAATGTCACATACAGTCACAGGTTGCTTCCTCTTCTTGCGACCTGCTTCTTATATTGAATTCCAAACGCATTGCACAAAGTCAAAATATAGAATTGAGTACTCCACTTTTGATTAATTCACAAAAAATTCTGAACATGACTATCAAAATAATATTATATATTAATTTTCAAGTTCTTGAACACAATGATCATCAATCGAATGCATGACTCAAATTTAATTGATTCAGATATATATTCAATATATATATGTCCTGGCATATATATGAACTTTGATTTATGTCCTCTAGCTAACACATGCAAAAGAAAATCTCACAACACCTCTATTTAATTCAAATTTCTCAAAAATATTAATACAAACATTGCAGGGATGGTGATCCTCACCTATTTAATCACAGAAATCACAATCGAGCAAAATCTCAACCTTCAATTACTCCTAAAAACACATCATAATTCATCGTTCCAGCAGAAAAACTCTAAACTGCAAAAGATGTTCGAAATTCAAAGTAAGTGAAGAAGATCAGATTCATGAAAACAAAAAGAAACAAAACAGAAGCAGTTAAATAGAAGTACCACCGTTTCGAAAGAAAAAGAAAAAAACTGAAGTTAGAGAAAGAAGAATCTTTGCTTACTATCACAAATCCACAAGCGTTTGGAAAGTTTGTTCGCTCCAATCTTCTTCGCTGAACTTCGAAATAGTGAAATAGAAACAAAGATAGAAGCGGCCGCAAGGAAGAGGAAATGTTCAGGCCAAAAACAAGAAAGAGGAAATGTCTCATTTAACCTAATCTCTACTAATAATAAAAAAAAAAAAAAGGTCAAAGTGCACTTTTGGCACAATAATTTTTACTGAGGCCTTGATTTTGTCCCAAAACTTTTTTTTTTGTTGCACTTTCGTTTCATATCTTTGTAAAAAGTTGTAGATTTGTTCCTCTATCACTTTTTGTCTCATATATTTTGGTCAAGTTTCAAAATTGATCTCATTTCTTTGCAAAATCTTTTATTGCCAATTTTAGCTGACCCACAGATATAAGACTAATTTTGTAATTTGACCAAAAGATATGGAATCAATTCTGCAATCCGACCCAAAAATATGAGACAAAAAATGCAACACAAGATCAAATTTGCAACTTGAGCAAAAGATATTGTACTAAAAGTGCAACAAAAAAAGTTATAGACCACATTGAGATCTGAGAAAAATTATGGGACTAAAATTGCACTTTAACCAATAAAAAATTGAACATCATATAAAGCTCAGATAATAAAAGCTTTTTTTGTACGAGAATTTACTTTTCAATTTTGAATACAAATGAAGAGAAATTAAAGCATTAATTATAATTATTTTTAATAATTAAATGTCTAATTAGTTTGATGAAATAAAAATAATTTATGGAAGATAATTTATAAATAAAATTTGATAAAGAAAAATGTAGTTTATGAGGACATTGTTAGTTTGTAAATATTTCTGTAAGTGCTTATAGAGTCTAGAGACATGTTCTAACCTTGGTGAGCTTTCAGGATCAACTCACCTAAACTTTTTTTTAAAAAAAAAATTGATAAAGAAAACAGTCTAATATAAGACTGTGTCTAATTTATAGTATACGATTTCGTTAGTGGCAAATTAAAAATAATTAATCTAATTTAGTGGTAAAATGATTAAGTATTTCGATAAATAAACATGCGAATATATTAAATGGACGATTATGTCAAAAAAAATATTTAAATTTATTTTTTTATATTTTGATTTAATTTAATTTTCTTCATCTTAATAATCAACCAATATGCAAATATAATGTATATTGATATTGATTCTTGAATATGTATAACAAAGAATTTAGCTCTTTTAACTATCATTTCTTCTATACTATTTTAATTTTTTTATTTTGACAATCATTATATTAGTTTTGATTTATATAAGTCATTTTTATATTCCCTTTTAATTATAGTTATATCTATCTATTATCTATTATATATATATATATATATATATTCAAGTCATGACTTCTCCCCTACTGCCCAAGTCACCTNGTTCCTTAAGGCGCGCGGGATGACAGGTTTGGAGAGCGTGCGATGGGATCCGTGCTTGGGCAGTGTATTCGCGTCTGTTGGCGAACGCCCAAAATTGTGCGGGAGTACTTGTCCCCCGCGCAGAGGAAATGGTAGGAATGGCGGCCTTCTCCGGGAAAACGGAAAGTCAGTGGATCATGGCGGGCGGGCATGTGGTAGGTAGGGCTGTCTTGTCAGGGACACGTGTCGCTACCCGGGAGGCAGGAATTTGAAAAAACAAAAACGCCTCGTATGCCGCGCTCGCAAGGGTATAAAAGGGGGAAAGGCAGCGTCTTTTATACCTTTACACACTTCAGCGTTTTGAGGAGAGAGAAGAGAGGAAATCGAAGAGTTCACTCGCCGGAGTTGTAGAACCGTCGCCGGAATTCGGAGCGAAGTGACCGTGGAAGTGCATCGATTCGAGTGATACGCTTTCTGGTAAGCATTTTCTGTTTATTTCGCATGTTTTTCGCTGGGTTAGGGTTAGTGGTTGTGAGAGTCGATGTGGCTGGGTGTGGATGGGTGGTGTTCCGCCGTCGTGGGTGACGGCGGAAATGGGTGGGGTGTCTGAACAGGGTGGTTGTCGTTCGCTGTAGGGTGGGTTGGTGAGTGAGAAGCAGCGAAAAAATGGGTGTGGGGCTGTTGAGTTTCTGGGTTTTTCTGGGTTTTCCAGGTGAAGGTTCATCGTGTTCGTACCTGCTGATGAAGGTGACGATTGGGGTTTTCTGGATTTGTGGGGCGGGCGTCACTTGTGAGTGAGGCGGTCGTCAGGTGTATGGTCATGACATGTGTCCTTGTTTGCAGGGTTAACAGGGTACGAGTGTGCAGTAATTTTCAAGCAGGGCGAGCGCCTCAAATTATTCGACTTGCAAACTAACACCCAAACGTACTATGTCTTCAGGTACTTCCTAATCCCTTGTACTTTGACTTTTCTGGCAAGTGTTAGAGACCATGGTGGTCATTAGGGAGTTAGAAGAAGGAGAAGAACTGAGTAGTGTTAGTAGTTTCACTACACAGGGCAGTAGCTCTGTAGATTTGGAAGAGGCTCGGCGGTCGTTAGAGGAAACAGTGCAGCGGGCGGCTAGGTTACTAGCCAGGAGAGCGAGTGAGAGGGCGGGCGCTCTTGTTGTCTACAGGGGGGGTATGGATCTGGCGACCTCACCTCCATCAAACGTTGAACAAGATCCAGTAGAGGTGTCGGAGGAGCAAGTGTTGGAGCTCTCCGACTGTTCAGAGGGGGAGCCCCCAATGTTGAGGGAAGAGCCAACGGGTCCCCTGAGTGGGTCGGCGGCCGAGGGGGAGCGCCTGATCATGGCGCGCGACGTGGTGGCGTGGGACGCCGCAGAGGGGTCTGGGAACCCCGAAGTGAGGGCGACCGTGGGGCCGCCAGCAGAGCCTTCCAAATTTGCCACCGACGAAGATTTGGAGGCGGCCCAAGAGGCGTACTTTGGGTCAGGTTCCGGCCGAGAGGCGAGTGGCATGGCCATCGGCGTGTGGGATGGCAACAATACTATGTGGTGGACTCATCGGCGTGGGTTCATCGTTCACGAGATTTTGTTGCGGGAATGTGATTCCCAAATTCCCTTTACGGATTTTGAGGTGGAGGTACTGAATCACCTCAACTGTTGTCCGGCGCAGCTGGCGGCGAACGCCTGGAGAAGTTTGAAATATCTGCAGTATGCTGCGTGGACAGTGAGCAGGGAGCTCACTGTGAAGTTATTTTTATACTGGTTTTCCGTGAAGCTCGGGGACAACGGGCGGGTGAACCTTCAGAGAAAGGGGGGTGCCCTTCATGGGTTTCCGGCTAGTATAAGCAATTGGAAAAACTGGAAGGATAGATACTTCCCCCTGGTGGACAACGATGTGGAGCGCCCGTGGTGGGTGAGGGATGAAGACGATCGCCCGTTGTTCCCAGTGGCGTGGTCGGACGCCATCACGGGGAGTAGCCCGATCAAGAGAGGGCATTTGAGCGAGGAGGAGCGGCGGACGGATAGGCTGCTAACCTCGTTTTACAAAAATTATGAACAAACATGTAATGTTTTGACTAACACTAACATTTGCCTTTCTTTGTCACGTGTGACTTGGTTGTTTGGGTTGTATCTAACGAGTTGGTTATTGGTTTTGTAGCAATGAGAGAGGCGCAGAGGAGGCCGGAAAGCCAGGGCGCCGGGAGCTCGGCCGCGGGGGGCCGGGCGGAAAGGAGCGCTGAGCCAGGGAGGGCTCAAGGAAGGCCTCAAGGGGGGATGAGGCCGCCACCAGTCGCGCCAGGCGGGAGGTCAAGGGGTTCGGGCCCTTCGTCTCGCGTTACCTCGGCTACTGGGGGCGTGGGGCAGGCGTCGGCGAGCCCCTCAAGGAGGAGAGCCGGACCACCAGTGCTGGCACCTGGTGGGATGAGACAGGCGGGGGGCCCGTCAGCGAGGGAGAGGAGGCCGGACGGGAGGGGGAAGGGTCCAGCGGAGGAGGAGCCGCCAGCGAAGAGGGCGCGCGGTTCCAGTGCGGCAGATCCCGGGATGTTCATCCACTGGGATGATGTAGAGCTGGATCAGTTCATCAAGATGAGCCATCCAGATGGCGACGGGCCAAGGAACCCGCGGATGGAGATGCCGGACGCCCGGCGGGTCAA
>QANZ01013164.1:0-15543 GCA_003254925.1 Chamaecrista fasciculata
ATAATTAAATCACCAAAATATCTCCCTATTTAAGGGGGCAAGTCAACTTGCCCAAACATAACACAACAAAAACCCTAGTTGATTTTTCTCCTAAGAGTTAGAGAGAGAAAATAATCCTTTGCACACACATTAGAGAATTTCGACTTTCTCTAAGAGTTAGAGAGAGAATTCGAATTTACTCTAGAATTAGGGTTTTGAGAGAAGAATATGCAAGAAGGAGTTCTTGTGGGGGGATTCTTCTTAGCGCCACCTCTATTGCTGTTTTCAAGAAGGAGTTCTTGGAATCAGAGGTCTGTAGATTGGTCCCAGAATTCTTTTGGAGAAAAGAATTGGAGGCTAGCACCTCGGTGTTCAAAGAAACTGTTCGTGTGGATTACTGGCAGAGGGAGAACTCTGGGAGTGGACTCCGTGGAACTCGCCCCGTTCAACCGATTGATTCGAAACTCTGAGGTATAACACTAACCAAAAGTTTTAAATTCCACATCACATCCTTTATGCTTGGTGCTGTCGGTTTCATGGTTTGGCAGTGAAGATATAAATTATTCAGGTGAGTAAAAGGATTTTCACTAGCTAGTCAATGAAACTTAGGTAATCCATTGAAAAGTGGTCCTTTGATCTCAAAATCTGTTTGGATTTGAGGGAACACATTTTGCCGAACCTCATATTGTTCATTAGATTGGGATGCTTCTCTTATAGATCTTCTCGGTCTAGGTTGTCCATTATCTCGACCTTGATTTTGGCAAACTTCTTCGCGTTCTTGATTATCTAACCTACGGTTATTGCCTGAGTTTTCCATTTGTTCTACTCTTTTATTCTTTTTTATGGATCTTAGTGTTTTATTGAAATCTAGATCTAGGGGAACTAAAGGCTCTATAGTTTTCCTAGGCATATACCAGAAAGAACAATAATAATAATAATAAAAGTAAAGATTAAACAATTGAAAAAAAATTAAAATGGACTCAAACAAATTAAGCAAATAATAAAAGACTCAAAACAAACAAGACTAAAAATAAAGACTCAAAAACAAAATTGAACTAATAAAAAAAAAAGACTCAAAATTCGAAAATAAATAAAAACAAAAACTCAAAAAAAAAAAAAGACTCAAAAACAAATCACAATTTTCTTAGGAACTCAAGAAAGAGTTCCCCGGCAACGGCACCAAAACTTGATGCGACACCCGTCGTAAGGTGTCAAGCGAATCAAATTTAATTATACTCGAGCCTCACAAGTATAACTATATTTATTAAAACATAGTATAGATGCTAACCCCAAGGTCGAACTCTCGCGGAACTCAATGTGATGAGGCTAAGAGAATTGTGACTAAGATTATAACTTCTATTCTTGAGGGTTGTCACGATTTAATAAGATCTTTACGAGTTAAAACAATACTTGAGAGAAAACCCTAGAGATGAACTATCATAGTTCGTTCATCATAAAGATGAGATAATGAATATGCATTTACTTTTCTATGTTAGAACATGTATTTAAACTATACACACAATCAATCACACAATAGAGAGGATACAAGATTAGGATAGGTAACTCATCCATGACTAGATTCATGAGCTATTTGCGAAAGCTCTTCGAGACAATCTATATTATTGCCAAATCAGAACAATAAACAAACTTATATATATCAATAGCATTCCTAATTATGCAAATAAGATATTGTAAACCACTCTTTAGCAAACCCTAAAGAACTACTTCATTAATCGTGAGAGAGACAAACTCCAGGAATGTCAAGGTCTCATTACATTAATAAAATATGATCTACGACTTATATATAAACAAACTTCAACAATTACACATGAAGGAGTTGATCATACCTCATAAATGCAACATCAACATCTTGACTTTAACTCAAGTCACATCCTTGAGGCATTCCTCAAGTATCTACCTAATTAGTTACTCATGCTCTAAGATGAGAACTTTTCTATTCTAAAGAGAGAATTGAAGTTTTCTTCGTAAATGGGTGCTTTGAGCTTAGAATGACGACCTCTATTTATAGTGTTGAGTAGTGTGCTTGATCCGCAAGTCAAGGGAAGATTTTCTCCTCTGGGCCGTTGGTTGCGCCGGCGGCCCTATACGAAGGCGCAGTGAAATATCTGCGATATTTTGATTATACCATCCTATCTTGAATTGTAGTCGTGCAAAACATACTCTACTTCTTTGGATTATTCTGCGCTGCGAGATTTCCAATTTGAGCCGTTGGCTCAAAATGATGGCGCAACACTACACTCTTCTGAGGCTTATTTGCTTACGTCATATTCCTAGAATATGCCTGCGCCGTGTGAATCACCGAATCTGGGCCGACGGCCCACGTGGCGGCGCAAGGATATCTTGTGCTCAACGTGATCTTCTTGAATATTCTGATATTTCCCTCTTGGTTTGGCCCTGTTTGAATATCTGAAACACCGAATAAACCATTAAGTAGCACCTATTTATAAAGTATAATAAATAACGCTAATTAACTATTTTTATCCACTTTATTCCACCATACCTTAGTGTTGCCTTGAGCTTATTAATTGGTCTAATTCTAATATATTATTATAATAAACATACCAAAAGAAGGCTAAATAACTTGTTCACTTTTGGGCTGATCAGTACCAAAATATAATTTAACCTTATTTATATGATAATAAAATTACTGACAATATATAATTTGTTTTCTTCAAAGGCTTGATTAAAAGTTTATAAGGGAGTAAGTGGGGTGACTAAGGGTTTTTTTTTTCTTATTTTGAAAATATAAAAAAATATTTTACTGATTTTAATACTCAACAAAATTTTTTATTGGCTAAAATGCAAGCAACCCTCTAACTATAAGGTGAGGTGTGATTTACCTTCCTAAAATTTTAAACTAGAAATATTAAGCCTTGAACTTGGTATAATGTGAAATTTACCTCCCTCTATTATACTTTTTGTTAAATGATGGATGGAAAATGTTGAGTTGGATGACACTGATGGAGATTGTGCCCTAGGGCCAATCATTTTATAAATATGTTTTGAACATATTGATTAATTTATGGAGATAAATTAATGGTTATCATATTATTAGCATGTTTACTATGATAACAGTCCCTGATTAATTTTGAGATAATTAGCCTAAACTGTCCCTGGTCGCTCATTCAAGTGGGAACTCGAAATGAACTAAGACCAGCATGACCTCGATGCATAGAGATGCATGCACTAGATGCTTGAGCGAGAGTCATGGTGCAATTATGTAAAGGGTTACAAATGGCTGGACTGACCCGGAGAGTCCTGCATGGGTTTTAGTCATGAGCTAGTCTCTCCTGTACACTTGTCACGATGCCCTTAGACCTGAGCTCTTCATTATTCCAGCGTTGTAGTTGTCAAACTTTGGCCTAGTCTAACATTACCCGTAATAGGGTAGCCATAAAGGGATAGGTACGGGTTTGGTTGATTGCCGTGCTGAGGAATGTGGTTGACCAAGATGGAATTCTGCCCCTCATTAGAGATGGGAGATATTTAACTGGGCCCCTCGATGAGTCTGTCCAAGGAATGTGGGGCCACACTAGTAAATGGGACTTACTCAAGGAATCGAGAAAGTTGAGGTTTGGATTATGGATGACTTTCTCGTGCCTAATCCATGACCAAAATATCGTAGGGCAATAGGGATCAAGACAAGGTGGTACTAAGGTTAAATCGTTTAGGGGTTAAACGATAACTCACGTATTTTGGGTAGTCGTGATGGCTTGCTAGAGTCCGCTCTCGACTTGTGAGTCATAGAGATGACTTGCTGTCAACTTCACGTGGGGCCTGCTGGGTCACACACGAGAAGGATCAAGATGCCACGCTGGGACACGAATTAGGGTTAATTCGTGAGTCACATTGGTGACACCGTTTAATTAAGATATAATTGAATGTCTTGGGACATGAAATCTTGTCTTAAATAAATATCTACATATATGATATTTAGATTTGTGGGACAAATTTAAATATATATATATTAATTGTTTAATAGATAATATGATTAGTCTATTTCCAATTGTATTCCTATTTATAATATTGGGGAATAATAAGTTGGATAATTTTTCTAAGAGTTAGGGAATTATTGATTTATTAAATTCACTAATATTAGGATAATAGAGAGGAGGTTGGCGCCTCATTTACTAGTATTTTAATTAATGAAAATGTTTTGTTAATTAAAATCATGGCTTGAATTTGAAATTCAAAGATTTGATCTAGATTTCAAATGATTGAATTAAAAATATTAAGGTAATATTTTAATTCAATATTTATAGGGGAATTCGAATTCTGGATTCAAATTGAATTAAAGATATTAGTGTAATATTTTAATTCAATAATGAATTAGAATTCAAGATTCAAAAAGATTGAGTTAAAGATATTAGGGTAATACTTTAATTCAATATTGTTGGAAAATTACAAGTTAGTTATAACTTCCTGAAAGTTAGGATTGTTATTTTGATTTATTAAATTCCAACAAATTGGAAAGCGGATGGCGCATGGAGAGGGAATCTCTTGGGAAGATTTGATCTTCCAATTTGATTCTCAAAGATTGCATTTTGAATTCAAATTGAAATATTAAGGTAATATTTTAATTTAGGAATTCAAGTCCTAAAATTATGATATAGAGATCTCATAATTTTATAATTTGATAATCCTATAATTTAGGGATTCCCTAATTATAATTATCAAAGTCCCCAAACCCTATAAATACATAGCATAAGTCGAATTCCAAGAGAGGCCATGCACAAGGGAAAGTCGACTTTAGCCTAGCTCATCACAAGAGGGAAAATTCGATTTTTGGCTCTTGGTGGAGAGAGAGAAAACGCAACCCTAGTTTTCTAGAGAGAGAAAGTGGCGCACAAATCTTGAAGGAGTTTAGGGTTTGTGTGACAAGGTTGTGTGAGATCAAGGATTTGATCCTTGATCATAGGCGCCATCTTGTTCTTGAATGGAAGAACACCGTAGATAGAGGTCCCTGATTCACTTGGAGAAGTGAAGGAGGCTAGCACCTAGGCATCTCCAAAACCGTTCGTGTGGATCATCGGCGGAGGAAGGACACGTCACGTGGACTTCTAGGACACGCCCCGTACAACCAAACCAATTGGAACTCGTGAGGTATACCACTATCTTAACATGTTTTAAATTCAACTAGCGGATCCGTTCGAGAATTTAGGCCTAGGCGCGTTTTAAGTTTTAATTTTTATTTTTATATTTCCTGCTTCCGCTGCGTTTAGGCGCCCTGAATTCCCAACAGTGGTATCAGAGTCACGCTAGTCCTGGATTTAAAACTGCTTTTGTGTACATATGATGTATGATATGTGTGTTTACCGCTTTCAATCACAGTTATGGTTTTACAAAAAAATCCACCGAATGTTTTTTCTCAAAAGTCGATTTACAATATAAGGTGCAAATTATATGTATATGATACATATGGAATCGATAAGATCGATTGGAAAAATTTTCTTGAACTTTAAGGCCAAAATCGAAAATCCCTATATAATTATAATTAAAAGTGTTTTAATTATAATATTATAGAGGTGGCTGAAAATTGATTAAAATTGCGAATTTTAAAAATTTTTGGGTCAATAATTTAAATTCTTGAATGAGATTCCTGAATTTTATAATTATTGATAATAGGCCTGATTTCAAGAAAGGCATGTTAAAATTGCACAGACCCTAAATTGAACACAATTTTAAAAAAGGTTTTTAATATGTGTTGTATGCCTTGTTTGACATAATTTTATGAATTGTTCATATTTGAGTTGTGTGGTGTTGGATATGGCTCTAGGAGGTTTATTTTGGTAAATACGGCCTGTGTGTCGTCTCCCTCTACTCTTATGTAATTTTACTTTCAGTTTATACCTCAATGCAACTGGGGTTTATTCTCTTGTAATTTTATTTTTTCTTTTTAGAAAAAATTCTCTCATTGGCTTGGGAGAATTATAGGGTAAATGGGCCATATCTAAACACGGTGTATGTTTTACATTTAGTTTGTATGAGATGCGCTAGATGTATGTTTAGGGTGCGAGATTTTAACATGCTACTTTAAATATTACGCTACAACTACGTATACGATACGAGCGTGGGATTTTGTATAGGATACAAAATCCATGCACATGTTTATATGTATGTGATACATGGGAAATAAACATGTGGCATGACTCGTTTGATTCTAAAAGGAGTTTTAAAATTAAACTATAAAACGAAACATTTTATTTTAAAAATCAAACCCTTTTAGAAAATCTTAAGTTTTAATGCCATCGTTAAAACGCCCTGTCAAAATCTTGTTCATCGTGGATTGGTGATCGCCCTGTCAAAATCTTGTTCATCGTGGAGTGGTGATCGCCTACGGGACACGTATCATTTTATAAATATGTTTTGAACATATTGATTAATTTATGGAGATAAATTAATGGTTATCATATTATTAGCATGTTTACTATGATAACAGTCCCTGATTAATTATGAGATAATTAGTCTAAACTGTCCATGGTCGCTCATTCCAGTGGGAACTCGAAATGAACTAAGACCAGCATGACCTCGATGCATAGAGATGCATGCACTAGATGCTTGAGCGAGAGTCGTGGTGCAATTATGTAAAGGGTTACAAATTGCTGGACTGACCCGGAGAGTCCTGCATGGGTTTTAGTCATGAGCTAGTCTCTCCTGTACACCTGTCACGATGCCCTTAGACCTGAGCTCTTCATTATTCCGGCGTTGTAGTTGTCAAACTTTGGCCTAGTCTAACGTTACCCGTAACAGGGTAGCCATAAGGGATAGGTACGGGTTTGGTTGATTGCCGTGCTGAGGAATGTGGTTGACCAAGATGGAATTCTGCCCCTCATTAGAGATGGGAGATATTTAACAGGGCCCCTCGATGAGTCTGTCCAAGGAATGTGTGGCCACACTAGTAAATTGGATTTACTCAAGTAATCGAGAAAGTTGAGGTTTGGATTATGGATGACTTTCCCGTGCCTAATCCATGACCAAAATATCGTAGGGCAATAGGGATCAAGACAAGGTGGTACTAAGGTTAAATCGTTTAGGGGTTAAACGATAACTCACGTGTTTTGGGTAGTCGTGATGGCTTGCTAGAGTCCGCTCTCGACTTGTGAGTCATAGAGATGACTTGCTGCCAACTTCACGTGGGGCCTACTGGGTCACACACGAGCAGGATCAAGATGCCACGCTGGGACACGAATTAGGGTTAATTTGTGAGTCACATTGGTGACACCGTTTAAGATATAATTGAATGTCTTGGGACATGAAATCTTGTCTTAAATAAATATCTACATATATGATATTTAGATTTGTGGGACAAATTTAAATATATATATATATTAATTGTTTAATAGATAATATGATTAGTCTATTTACAATTGTATTCCTATTTATAATATTGGGGAATAATAAGATGGATAATTTTCCTAAGAGTTAGGGAATTATTGATTTATTAAATTCAATAATATTAGGATAATAGGAGAGGAAGTTGGCGCCTCATTTACTAGTAATTTAATTAATGAAAATATTTTAATTCAATATTTATAGGGGAATTCGAATTCTGAGTTCAAATTGAATTAAAGATATTAGTGTAATATTTTAATTCAATAATGAATTAGAATTCAAGATTCAAAAAGATTGAGTTAAAGATATTGGGGTAATACTTTAATTCAATATTGTTGGAAAATAACAAGTTAGTTATAACTTCCTAAAAGTTAAGATTGTTATTTTGATTTATTAAATTCCAACAAATTGGAAAGGGGATGGCGCATGGAGAGGGAATCTCTTGGGAAGATTTGATCTTCCAATTTGATTCTCAAAGATTGCATTTTGAATTCAAATTGAAATATTAAGGTAATATTTTAATTAGTAATTCAAGTCCTAAAATTATGATATAGAGATCTCATAATTTTATAATTTGATAATCCTATAATTTAGGGATTCCTTAATTATAATTATCAAAGTCCCCAAACCCTATAAATACATAGCATAAGTCGAATTCCAAGAGAGGCCATGCACAAGGGAAAGTCGACTTTAGCCTAGCTCATCACAAGAGGGAAAATTCGATTTTTGGCTCTTGGTGAAGAGAGAGACAACGCAACCCTAGTTTTCTAGAGAGAGAAAGTGGCGCACAAATCTTGAAGGAGTTTAGGGTTTGTGTGACAAGGTTGTGTGAGATCAAGGATTGGATCCTTGATCATAGGCGCCATCTTGTTCTTGAAGAATTCAAGAATTGTTCTTGAATTGAAGAACACCGTAGATAGAGGTCCCTGATTCACTTGGAGAAGTGAAGGAGGCTAGCACCTAGGCATCTCCAAAACTGTTCGTGTGGATCACTGGCGGAGGAAGGACACGTCACGTGGACTTCTAGGACACGCCCCGTACAACCAAACCGATTGGAACTCGTGGGTATACCACTATCTTAACAGGTTTTAAATTCAACTAGCGGATCCGTTCAGGAATTTAGGCCTAGGCGCGTTTTAAGTTTTAATTTTTATTTTTATATTTCCTGCTTCCGCTGCGTTTAGGTACCCTGAATTCCCAACAGACACTTCATCGTAAATTAACAAAATAAAAAAAATGGTCCTTCTATACTTCACGTCCTCATTGTCTCCTTCCTTAACTTCATCTCCATATACATCTTCATCACCACCCATAAAGTCACAGAACAAAGAGCTTAGAATCCATATTGATTTGGTTATATGTATGTGATACATGGGAAATAAACATGTGGCATGACTCGTTTGATTCTAAAAGGAGTTTTAAAATTAAACTATAAAACGGAACATTTTATTTTAAAAATCAAACCCTTTTAGAAAATCTTAAGTTTTAATGCCATCGTTAAAACGCCCTGTCAAAATCTTGTTCATCGTGGAGTGGTGATCGCCTACGCGACACGTATCTGCCTTGACCTTGAGGAGACACGGGTGAATGGGAGTTTCAACGCGACGCCCATTGAAATCTTGGTTCTTTGAATACGGTGATCGCCTACGCGACACGTATTGCAGTTGGGCCTTGTTGATATGGGGTTGGGCTTCGGCCTCGTTGTTTTGAACCTAGCCATTGACATGTTTTACCGTGTGACTTAATGGGGTTATCAAAATGGTTTTGGACCTCAAGGCATTAGATGGGATAAACATGCCATAATAAGTATCATATGATGATACAGTCCCATAAGGATCTAAGAGTCACATAGAGATGTGATTGGTAAGGGGTTACCTACCTAAATAGCCAAAGGGTGCATGATCGCCTACGCGACGGTAAACTTTGGTGAAATATGGGTCTTAGCCACTAATAATAAATTTTACTGGTTTTTATAAAATGGTGGATATATTTTATTTTTCTGCTAATTAATTTCATATCTTTAAATTGTAGAATCAAATGGAAATTAATAGTTCAACATTTTCACTGCGACCTATCCTTGAGAAGGATAAACTGTCTAGAACAAATTTCCTCGATTGGTTTCGTAATCTTAGAATTGTTCTCACCCATGAGAGGAGGCTTTACATTTGGGATAAACCTATTCCCAAAGAGCCTGCCAAGGGCGCTCCTGGAGTTGAATGGAGGGCTTACGAGAAGCACTTTGATGACTCGCTAGAGGTCTCTTGCCTGATGGTGGACACAATGATTCCCGAGTTGCATGAGGGCTTGGATACATTGATGTCATATGAGATGATAACACGTCTCAAGGAAATGTTCCGATACCAGATCAGGCAAGATAGATATGAGACCACTAAGGCTCTGATATCTTGTAAGATGGCTGAAGGTGCATCTGTTGGTTACCATGTCATGAAGATGAGAGGGTACATAGATCACCTTGATAGGCTGGGATTTCCTATTCCTCCAGAGTTTGCAACGGATGTAATCCTAAGCTCACTGCCCAAAAGTTATGACCCGTTTGTCATAAGCTTTTATAAGAGAGGAATGGAGAAAACAATTTCTGAACTGCATGGAATACTCAAGTCCGTTGAGGCATCCATGAGTCAGAAAAATGAAGGGAAGAGGAAGGGCAAAAGAAAGAGGGAGGGAACCGTCCGGGTTGGTGAGACCAAGCCAGTGGATGACCCTCACCTAGAACCTGCCAAGGAGGCAACGCCCATAGAGGATGCATTTTGCTCTTTCTGCCAAGTGTCAGGACACTTCACAAGAAAATGCAAATTGTATTGGGAAGATCAAAAGAAGAAGAAGTGCTGTGAGCCCTCTACTTCAGGTATCTTTGTTATAAATGTTCTTTTCTACTTAAAACCACTTGGGTATTGGATACATCATGTGGTTCTCACATTTGATGTGTAGGGTCTTTGCAGACAGTAGAAAGCTGAACAGAAGCAAGATGCATGGACCTACGAGTGGACAATGGAGCAAAGGTTGCTGCTGTTGCTGCTATGGGAACATACGAGCTTGATTTGCCCTTTGGGCTAAGTTTATTGTTATGTACATTCTTTAAAGTTCAAACATTGTTTCTCCTCCTTATATAGATAAGGAAGATTTTTATATGTGTAAACATTAAAGAATGATGTTCTATTTTATAAAGATAATGTTTATTTTACTTATGTGATTTGCAAAGATAATCATTATGTCTTAAAGCTAGAACGATGACAATATTTATAACATTGATACAAAAAGGATTAAGATTATCGAATCTAATCCTATATATATACTTTTGGCATTGTCGTTTAGGTCATACAAATAAGAAACGCCTAGAGAAGCTTCATAGAGATGAACTTTTAAAGCTCAATTGATTTTGAATCATATGATGCTTGCGAATCTTGTTTAAATGGAAAGATGACAAAGGCGTCCCTTTTACTGACCGCAGCAAAAGGATGTCGGACTTAGTGGGGATCATACATAGGTGATGTATGTGGACCCATGAGTATCCAAGCTAAAGGTAGTTACTCTTGCTAACTGCTTCAATAGGTTTGAACTACGGCTACCTATTAAAGCATAAGTCGGAGTCTTTTGAAATAGAGATTTCAAAGTGAAGAAGAGAACTAACTTGACAAGAAAGTCAAAATCCTTCGATACGATCGAGAGGACAAGTATTTGAGTCAAGAATTTGTTGGTCATCTTAGAAGCTGTGAGATAGTCTCACAACTTGCTCCTTTAGAAACCCCATGGTGGATGGTGTTTCCAAGAGCAGGAATCGAACCCTATTAGATATGGTTCAATCTATGATGAGTCAAACTGATCTTCCGCCATCCTTTAAAGGGGCATACTCTAGAAGCTGCTGACTTCACACTTAACCGTTTTTTGTCTAAAGATTGAGAAGACACTATATGAGATATGGAATGGGAAGAATCCCATAGTGTCTTGTCTCAAGTTTGGGGACATAAAGTTTGTGTTAAGCAATGGCCTAACGATAAACTGTCTCTCAAAACGCTCAAGTGCATATTTGTGGGATACCCCAAGGAAACGAAGGGGGTATCAAGTCTACTACCCGTCTGACAACAAAGTGTTTGTAGTCAGAAGGGGATACCTTTTAGAAAGGGATTCTTTGTTTCCAAAAGAAACAGTGGGAGTAAGATGAATCTTGAAAGAGTTCAAGAATCCACAAGACACTTAAGAGGCACAGATGGAAACTAGAGAAGATCCACAAGGCGTTGTGGAAGCTCCTCTAAAACACAAGGACAATGAAGTTCTGATAGAACACGTTCTCAATCTCAAAGATGTGGATCTTTGGTCATTGAGAGCGGGGATGTGTTGCTCTAGGAGCGTGGTGAGCCCGCCACCTATCGAGAAGCTTTTATCATTGTTTTGATGAAGGCGCCAAAAGAGTTTGGCTTCTTGCAAAACCCTGATGAGTCATGTGTTTGCAAGAAGGTTAGTGGGAGCCCAATTGCATTCTTGGTGCTATATGTCGCTGACATATTGCTAATTGGAAGTGATACTACAATCTTGAAGATTATGAATCTTAGATAGGTAAATCACTCTCAATGAAGGACGTAAAAGAAGCTGCCTATAATCTAGGCATAGAGATCTATAGAGATAGTTCTCTGGGGCTTCTTGAATTGAGTCAAAGTACATTCTTGGATGAGATACTAAAGGGGTTCAGTATGCGAGATTTCAAGAAGGGATTCATACCGATGAATCATGGATTGGTCCTGTGCGAGAGTCGGTGTCCCAAGACACTTCATGAGCAAGGACGCACGAATGGCATCCTCTACGCTTCGGCAATAGGATCCATCATGCTGTACTTGACCCGATATGTCATTTTCCCTGAATATGACGAGCTGAGACCCTGTTGAGGTGTTGGAGATTGTGCCCTAGGGCCAATCATTTTATAGATATGTTGTGAACATATCAATTAATTTATGGAGATAAATTAATGGTTATCATATTATTAGCATGTTTACTATGATAACAGTCCTTGATTAATTATGTGATGATTAATCTAAATCTATCCCTGGCCGATTGTTTTCGTGGGAGCGAAAATGAACTAAGACCAGCATGACCTCGGTGCATAGAGATGCATGCACTAGATGCTGGTACGAGAGTCATGGTGCAATTACGTAAGGGGTTACGAGTTGCTTGACATGACCCGGAGAGTCCTGCATGAGTTTAGTCATCAACTTGCCTCTCCTGTACACCTGTCACGACGCCTTAGACCTGAGGTCATCATTATTCCGGCGTTGTAGTTGTCAGACTTTGGCTTAGTCTAACGCTGCCCGTAATAGGGTAGTCATAAGGGCTAAGTACGGGTTTGGTTGATTGCCGTGCTGAGGAATGTGGATTGGCCGAGATGGGATTTTGTCCCTCATTAAATGAGATATCTAACTGGCGCCCTCGATGAATCTATCCAGGAAAATGCGTGGCCACGCTGGGTTTTGGGACTTACTCAGGGAATCGAGAAAGTTGTGCTTTGGATTATGGATGACTTTCGTGTGCCTAATCCATGACCAAGATATCGTGTGACAATAGGGTCTTTGACAAGGTGGTACTAAGGTTAAATCGGTTTTGGTGAAAACGATAACTCACGTGTTTTGGGTAGTCGTGATGGCTTGCTAGAGTCCGCTCACGACTTGTAGGTCATAGGGATGACCTACTGCCAACTTCACGTGGGGCCTGCTGGGTCACACACGAGCAGGATTAGAACACCTTTTATAAGGGACACGGATTAGGGTAATTCGTGGGTCACTCCGGTGGCCTAATTTAAGACACAGAGGAAATGTCTAGGACATTATGTCTTGTCTTAAATTTTCTACAGTTTAAATAATTGTTAAATGATTAATAGAGATTAATTATTTACAATTAATATATTAGGAATAATAAATCAAATAAGTTTCGTAAAAGATAGGAGATTACTGATTTATAAAATTCACTAATATTGCATATAGAGGGTGGCGCCTCTATTGGTGTTTTAATTAATAAAATTGTTTTATTAATTTAAATCATCAATTTGAATTTGAATTTGAAATTCAAGATTTGAATTAAGATATTGGGGTAATATTTTAATTCAATAAAGAATTTAAATTCAAGATTCAAAATTTGAATTAAAGATATTATGGTAATATTTTAATTCAAAAACATTGGGATAAAATAAATTGGTTATGACTTCCTAAGAGTTAGGAGTCATTTTTGATTTATAAAATTCCTTAAAATGGGAGGCATTGGCATCTTGTGGGACCCAAGGGAAGATTTGATCTTCCATTTGATTCTCCAAGATAGCAATTTGAATTTGAATTAAAATATTATGGTAATATTTTAATTAGATATTCAAGTCTTAAAATATGATATTATTGTAATATCATGATTTTATAATGATAAAATTCCATAATTTTGGTAATTATAAGCTTAAGAAAGTCGCCTAGCCTAACCTAATTTTTTTTAAGTGCAATTTTAGCTTCCTCCTTGTAGAGAGAGAGCAAAATCGCCACCTCCATAGCTAGAGAGAGAAAATTCGATTTTCCTAAAGAGTTAGTGAAAATCCGAATTGTTCTACCTTTAGGGTTTTAGAGAAGAAGAACAAAAGGAGTTTTGTTGCTGTCTTCTCCATTGTTGCGCCACCTAGCCTGAATTCAGAGAAGGAGTTCTTGAGTTCAACAGCTGTAGATTCAATCCTGGTTTCTTTGGAGAAAGAAACAAGAAGGCTAGCACCTTGTGTTCGGGAAACTGTTCGTGTGGATTACCGGTGGAGGAAGGACGTGGAAACGGACTTCTCAGACTCACCAAGTTTAACCATCCGATTGAAAGCTTGAGGTATAACACTTTTCGTATCTGGTTTTAAATTCAACTAGCGGATCTCAGGGTGGGAATTTCCTAGGGAGCGCAAGTTTTTTGTTTATGCTTTTGCTCCGCTGCGTGTTTTCCCCGGGATTTCCCAACATGAGGATCATTGGACAGCTGTCATAAAGATCCTTAAGTACTTAAGGACAACTAAGGATAAATCCTTGGTTTATGGTGGAATTGATGTGTAAATTGGTTACACATGTGCCCATTTTCGAACCAACCAAGATTAATTTAAATCACAGTACGAAAACATGTTTTCCCCTGAACGGTGGCATCGTGAATTGGAATAGTTCCAAGAAGAGCACGACTGTTGATTCTACAAGAATGGGTTAGTCGCGTAGAGACGCATACTGTAAAACTAGTGTCTAAAGTATGCTTGGTGATCACCCTGTAAGGACAGGAAGACACCAAACGGGAAGGGGTTCCCCACTGATGTTCCAATAGTGATATATACTCAGACGAGATCACCTAGAGACGGTGATATCAAGATATGAAACGTAGTGAATCATATTCCTAGAATATTCCTGTGCCGTGTGAATCACCGAATCTGGGCCGGCGGCCCACGTGGCGGTGCAAGGATATCTTGTGCTCAACGTGATCTTCTTGAATATTCTGATATTTCCCTCTTGGTTTGGCCCTGTTTGGATATCTGAAACAGCGAATAAACCATTAAGTAGCACCTATTTATAAAGTATAATAAATAACGCTAATTAACTCTTTTTATCCACTTTATTCCACCATACCTTAGAGTTGCCTTTAGCTTATTAATTGGTCTAATTCTAATATATTATTATAATAAACATATCAAAAGAAGGCTAAATAACTTGTTCACTTTTGGGCTGATCAGTACCAAAATATAATTTAACCTAATTTATATGATAATAAAATTACTGACAATATATAATTTGTTTTCTTCAAATGCTTGATTAAAAGTTTATAAGGGAGTAAGTGGGGTGACTAAGGGTTTTTTTTTTTCTTATTTTGAAAATATAAAAAAATATTTTACTGATTTTAATACTCAACAAAATTTTTTATTGGCTAAAATGCAAGCAACCCTCTAACTATAAGGTGAGGTGTGATTTACCTTCCTAAAATTTTAAACTAGATATATTAAGCCTTGAACTTGGTATAATGTGAAATTTACCTCCCTCTATTATACTTTTTGTTAAATGATGGATGGAAAATGTTGAGTTGGATGACACTGATGGAGATTGTGCCCTAGGGCCAATCATTTTATAAATATGTTTTGAACATATTGATTAATTTATGGAGATAAATTAATGGTTATCATATTATTAGCATGTTTACTATGATAACAGTCCCTGATTAATT
>QANZ01013164.1:18209-32028 GCA_003254925.1 Chamaecrista fasciculata
AAATAAAATAAAAAATAGACTTTCATTTCCCAAAAGTTTTAGTTCTTTACATTAAAGTCATTTTCCTTTTATAATAGGATCAAAATGTAAGAAAAGATAAATAAGTAGACAATCTTAATAGATTTCACATTAAAAAAATTTCTATAGGTCGAGGACTAACCTATACAATGCTAAAACAATCGGGGACCAAATCAACAACGCTTGTATAATCTAGGGACAAAATTGCTAGTTCACTCTTAACTTATTGATTGAACACAATTGTTGTTGTTGGCCAATGATTGAAGACAAATCTATTAATCATTTTCTTTTTGTATTTGCCCAAACTAAATTAGCCCATTATCACGTTTAGTAATATTTTTAAATAATAATTTCTTATTCATTGGACCGGGCTCAACAAGCCATTCGTTTAGCTCACTGACACTGTTGGATTGACTTTGAGATATTTATGGAAGCAGGTCAAAGGTGAAAATAAGGTGAATTTCCTATGATAATAATTAAATTGAGTTTTTCCGACTTTCTTGTGTTGTGTCTGTCTCATTGTCATCCTATTTGGTGATTAGTTCCACAAAGATCTATTGTTTTTCTGTATTAGCATATTAGCTCACATGATTTTGGTAGGAAGGAATATCAACATTTGACATTTAGTCAAACAAAAACAACAATCAGAGTCTTTTTCCAACTAGCTTGTGTCAGCTATATGAATAAACTAACGCTAATGTGTTCATGACATTCAATAAGGCCAAAAAAAAGTTCAACATTCAAGGCTTTGGTTTGCATGTCAAACAAAAAACAACAATCAGAGTCTTTTTCCAACTAGCTTGTGTTAGCTATATGAATAAACTAACGCTAATGTGTTCATCACATTCAATAAGGCCAAAAAAAAGTTCAACATTCAAGGCTTTGGTTTGCATGATCACATATGGACCATTAGATTTCAAGTCTATAATACATCTCATCAAATAATCATATATATATATATATATGTATATATATATCAATTCAACCAGACAACATCAAATTAAATATGCATAACAGAACCAAGTAAAATCCAAATACATGTTTACAACAACCACATTTCATAAAACATTATTAAAAAAAATAAAGAGTCATGTGGGAAACTAAAAAGGAAATTTAATCAGAATGAAGATCTGAAACTTAAAACTAATTAAACCACATAGG
Organism: Chamaecrista fasciculata; assembly: GCA_003254925.1. Classification (NCBI taxonomy): domain Eukaryota; kingdom Viridiplantae; phylum Streptophyta; class Magnoliopsida; order Fabales; family Fabaceae; genus Chamaecrista; species Chamaecrista fasciculata. The sequence goes on from QANZ01013164.1 coordinate 19,389, forward strand.
TGGTAGCAACCTTTACTCATCCAGAAGATACTCTATCTGCAAGGATTGATGAGGAAAATACCAAGAATGATTCATCAAGGTGGAAGAATAATTAAAACGATGAGTTTCCACAATAGGGAAGCTTTCGATCAACTGTGCCTGCATTGAATAAATATTGCAAACATTGCAAAGTGAATTCATAGCATACACACAGTTGTTTCTGCCACCCCAAATGCTTGCCTTCCTCATACAAGACCCTTTCTTACCCCCAAAGAATAAAGCCTTATCCTCCAAGCTTTCCTCCTTTATCCAAGTGTATGAGTCATCCTCAAATTCCTTAAGCCTATACAAATCCAGCTTCTTCTCAGGTTTAAATTCAATCATCCATAATTGGTCTTCATCAACCACAAGCCAAGTATCACATGATATTATATTTAGAGGGTTCACTGCCCTCGGCCTCTTGAACATCCCATAAGTGTGCCCTTTCCCAAGTATCTTGAGGACACTGATTTCTCCCTTATATGTGAGCCCATAAATCTGGTTCTTCATCACAACCATGTCCACCCAAAGGTACCCTCCACCCCCAAAAGTTTTGAAGTTGAACCAATAGTCATACTTGGAATGATAAACTTGTAGGAAATGCATGCTAGGTGCGAGGGCAAGCACAATGGTGCATGCGGCATCATCTTTTCGTTGAGGCCTAGTGGAGGCAACGATGATGCGATCATGAAGAAACCCATGGTTTTGGTTCCCTTCACATGGCGGTGGGGGGATTTCGATGTGGTGTTTGGAAAGCGGGTTGAAGAGTGAAATATGGCAGGTTTGATTCTCAAGGATGATGAATCCTGAGGAGCAACCTATGTAGAATTTTCCCACTAGAGTGGGAAGCATTGCCTTGTGTGTTTCGGAGGTGGACATATCATAAAGGAAGCATGCTCGCTTCGCGTGAGATGAAATGAGCACGCATTGGGGGGCTTGGGAAGAAAGTAAGTTGGCCTTGTTGTTATTGAACATGTCATACATGATCTTGCATGATACACCCAATGAGAAAAAGTTTTTTATGTTGAGTCGTTTTCCTATGAAGTCATAGACCTGGTCTGGTGTGAGCTTTCTGATCGACGCCTCTTGTGTGTTTTCAATTATTTGCTTCTTCTGTTTGCCATTTCTAGCCCTCCTTCGATATGTAGATGCACCTACAAATTAAATCATCACAAGGATACATTAATGAATATATCACAACAATTATATTTGAGACACTATTGTGATTGTCCTCTAGAGGCACTAGTTTCACAGCTCTGTGAAATGAAAATGAAACAACCTTTAACCTCATTTCCAATGCATATTAGACAATAATTGTATTGGTTTTGAACAAAAAAAATACTTATGTTTTCTTTTCCCTTATGCTTCTTACATGCAATATGAAAAGGAAATTTGACGAAGGGACAAGACAGGGGAGAAGATATTAGTCAATATTTTAAATGTTAGGCATTAAAATTACCAAGAATGTATAACTTAATCGACTACAATAATCTTAATTTTGCGTAAGGAAATTAAAAGATATCCATTCATAGATCTATACAACTTTTAGCCCTTAATCCAAGTGGAAGCAGTCAGAGAATTTGAACATTTGTAATCCACAATGATCATCCAACCACGTGTAGGCTCAATTTCTAGTATTTAACAAATTACTCAAAAAGTTTCACCAAGATTGTGCAATAAAACATAAAACAAGAATGAGAATTAGGCTCTTTTTACTAAAATTCAACACAAAATCTAAAGAAATTCAATTGCATCTATATACCGTACACACATACTGTAAACCTACGGTTCAAGCCGAGGCAAAATACTGAATGATCAACGAATCATGCTTCTAGATGCAATATGGTGAAATGTTACTAAAAACTTATTTGTATTAATTACTATCTCGTTTTCTGTCCTTTATAAAAAAAGTATCCTTTAAAAAAATATAAGTACCCACCCTTTCAAGCTTCCCTTTATCATAAAAAAGTAGGTAAAATGATAAGAAACTAAATAAATTCTATAAAACACCACGACAATGAAAAGTTTTAAACAGTTAATTATAGAAAAGTCGAATAATACACATGAATTTAACAATAGCTGATTTGGTTGTACTGATCAAAGTAATAAGTTTAGACAATGAAGATCCAGATTTTAATCTTTCAACATAAACAATAAACGGTAAATGAATCGAAAAATGGCTAAGATTTGATAAGAGAATTTAAAAAAGTACTTGTCAATGAAGATCTAGGTAGATCTCTATGAAGATGATAGTGATTGACGCTGTCTCCCTTAGTTTTCGCCATCGTTCTCTCTTTCTGTAGTGATTAGGATTGGCTCAATCTGTAGTGATTAGGATTAGCGAAACTCGCTTTTTATATAGATCAATAAAGTACAAATATATGGTAGGTGTTGAGTAACTTTTAAAGTAGCGGATTTTGTGTAAGATATTTTTTTGACGCAAGTCACGAGATTTGCAAGGTGTTTTAAAAAATGGAATTCATTATTTGGGAGTGAAAATAATTTTTTTTTCCAAACAGACTCTCAATGTCGTTATCTATTGAGGCGTAAAAAATAAAGACATTATAGATAAGTCAATGTTGTTATCCATTGAAACTGCAACAACGTAAATTCTTGTTGGTAGCAATTGATTACTTCACAAAATGTGTAGAAGTAGAGACAATCTCTAAGTCATTTGAAGTCATATATTTTTTCCAAACAGACTCTCAATGTCGTTATCTCTTGAAGCGTAAAAAACAAAGACGTTATAGATAAGTCAATGTCGTTATCTATTGAAACTACGACAACGTAAATTCTTGCTGGTAGTAGTTGATTACTTCACGAAATGGGTAGAAGCAGAGCCAATCTTTAAGTCATTTTAAGTCATATATTTTTTCCAAACAGACTCTCAATGTCGTTATCTATTGCAGCGTAAAAGATAAAGACGTTATAGATAAGTCAATGTCGTTATCTATTGAAACTGCAACAACGTAAATTCTTGCTGGTAGCAGTTGATTACTTCACGAAATGGGTAGAAGTAGAGCCGATCGAGTCCATCAACAGTACAAACATAGAAAAATTCATGTGGCAAAACATAATCACCAGGTTTGGTGTCCCAAACACCATAATCACTGATAATGGAAGGCAATTCATTAGCAAACAGTTTCAAGACTTTTGCAAGGAATGACATATTCACCACAAAACAACATTAGTAGAGCACCCCACCATGTACGTTCAAGTTGTGTTAGTCAACAGAATCATCGTGCAAGGAATCAAAAAGAGACTAGATTCGGCAAAAGGAAGATGGGTAGAGGAATTACCATCAGTTCTATGGTCATACAGAAACACAGAACAAACGACAACTAAAGAAACGACATTCGCGCTAGCTTATGGGCATGAAGTAGTCATACCTGCAAAAATTGGCGTCCCAACAAGCAGAGTAATTAACTACCCAACCACCAATGACCAAAACTCAAGGTTGGAAGAAATAGACAACCTTGACGAAAGAAGAGAAATTGCAGCCATAAAACAGGCGGCCTACAATCAAATGATAGCAAAATATCATGAGACCAAAGTAAAACCCAGAACACGTAAAGACGATGACTTAGTGCTGATGATAGTGGAAAATTACAGGGTCAACCCTAGTCATGAAAAACGTAACCCAAATTGGGAAGGCCTATACAGGGTAATGACAACTCTTCCAGGAAATGCCTTTAGTCTCGAAACAATGGAAGGAAGACCACTCCCAAACGCCTAGAACATGGCCAAGCTGAAGTCCTATTTTCCATAAAGCAAAACATTGTACTACTATTTACAAGCTACTAAGCCATTGTACTATGTTCCTAACATCAACAAAGTACCCATTCAGTTGATACAAGCAAAGTATTAACAAAGAAAAATAAAGTTGCACGGGGGTATGCCCCCGAGAAAGTGATAATAAGCTACGCCCATGGCATCTTGTGAGTATGGCACTCACAAAACCAAGCGGACAACCTCCCTTGGAAGGCTAGCCACCCAAAAACGCATGGAAGCGAATAAGTATAAAAACAAGCCAAGCACGATGAAATCAAAGGCACCAGTCGGTAGTGTTGGGAATTCTAGGCACCTAACGCAGCGGAAGCAAATATAAAATTTAAAATAAAACGCGCCAAGTCCTAAAGTTCCCGAACGGATCTGCTAGTAGAATCTAAAACTTTTAAGTTAGTGGTATACCTCACGAGTTTCAATCGGTTGGTTGTACAAGGCGTGTCCTAGGAGTCCACTCGTAGCGTCCTCCCTCTGCCGGTGATCCACACGAACAGTTTTTCGGGCACCAAGGTGCTAGCCTTCCGTTCTTTTCTCCAAAAGAACCAGGGACCAATCTACAGTGTATTTGAACTAAAGAACTCCTTCTTGATTCAAACAAGGTGGCGCAAAAGGAAAGCCCCCACAAGAACTCCTTCTTGTTTTTCCTTCTCTCATAAACCCTAATTTTGGTAACCTCAAATCGAATTTCCTAACTCCTTAGGAAAACTCGATTTTTCCCCTCTCAACTCTTGAGAGCCAAAATTTTCTCACACTTGGAAAGCTAGGGTTTGAGAATGGCGATTTTCTATCTCTCTCAACAAGGAGGATGAAAGTTGCACAAATGAGCGCTCTCTCTCTCCTAGGCGCCTAGCCGTAGGATTTTATAATTATTTTTAGAGCATTATTATAATTCCATAATCATAATAATATAGCTTCATGAATTGAATTTCAAATTAAAATATTACCATAATATTTAATTTAAATTCAAATCGTAATCTTAGAGAATCAAATGAGAGATCAAATCTCCCTTAAAGATCCTCCAAGATGGCGCCATATTGCCCTAATTTATCCTTGGAATTTTATAAATCAAACACATTCCTAACTCTTAGGAAGTTATGATTCTCCAAAGATCCTGATTTGAGATCTCACCAAATCTATTTGAATCAAATCTTTTGATATCTCCATCAAATCTTTTGAATTCAAATTCATGAATTAAATTAATAAAACAATTTTATTAATGTAAAATGCCAAAAGAGGCGCCACCCTCTTATATATATTGGGGAATTTTATAATTCAATAATTTCCTAACTTTTAGGAATCTTATCTGAATTATTTTTCCCAAATATTTTAATTGTAAATAATTAATCCCCATTAATCATTTAACAATTATTAAATTTAAACTTGTCCCACAAATTTAAATATTACGCAACTGTAGATCAATTAAGACAAGACTTAATGTCCCAGACATTTCGCTGTTTCTTAAATCGTGCCATCGGAGTGACCCACGAATTAACCCTAATTCGTGTCCCTTTTAAACGGTGTCCTGATCCTGCTCATGTGTGACCCAGCAGGCCCCACGTGAATTTGGCAGTAGGCCATCTCCATGACCTACAAGTCGTGAGCGGACTCTAGCAAGCCATCACGACTACCCAAAACACGTGAGTTATCGGTTTTTACCAAAACTGACTTAACCTCAGTACCACTTTGTCATAGACCCTATTGTCACACGATATCTTGGTCACGGATTAGGCACAGGAAAGTCATCCATAATCCAAACGTCAACTTTCTCGATTTCCTGAGTAAGTCCCATATCCCAGCGTGGCCACGCATTTCCTTGGACAGACTCATCGAGGGTGCCAGTTAGATATCTCTCATGTTAATGAGGGACAAAATCCCATCTTGGCAATCCACATTCCTTAGCACGACAATCAACCAAACCCGTACTTAGCCCTTATGGCTGCCCTGTTACGGGCAACGTTAGACTAAGCCAAAGTCTGACAACTGCAACGCCGGAATAATGATGACCTCAGGTCTAAGGCATCGTGACAGGCGTACAAGAGAGGCAAGTTGATGACTAAACCCATGCAGGACTCTCCGGGTCAGTCCAGCAACTCGTAACCCCTTACGTAATTGCACCATGACTCTCGTACCAGCATCTAGTGCATGCATCTCTATGCACCGAGGTCATGCTGGTCTTAGTTCATTTCAAGTTCCCACCTGAATGAGCGTCCAGGGACAGATTTAGATTAATTATCTCATAATTAATCACGGACTATTATCATAGTAAACATGCTAATGATATGATAACCATTAATTTATCTCCATAAATTAATTAATATGTTCAAAACATATTTATAAAATGATTGGCCCTAGGGCACAATCTCCAACAGGTAGAAGACGCCGAAGTAGCATAAAATTAAAACCGTTAAAGGGAAAATATAAGAATTACAAAAATTGAAGATGAAACCCACGAAGGGCAAATAGTCAGTATTACAAAACAAAAATAAACTAAGTTACAGAAAACTAAACTACTGGAGGGTCAACGTCTTCAGCAATAGTATCCTCGACGCCCTCAACATCCTCGGTGGCTTCACTCGAGCCCTCAACATCCTTGGCGTTCCCTCCGCTCCCAGAAGATTCAGAACTGGTGGGAATCCCATCATCTCAAAACCAAGGAAACTCTGGATCACCCTAGGACAAATAACCTTCAAGCTCAAAGTTGGAAGGCATCAGAGGAATCTTGGGAGGAGGATTAGCATCAGCAGGGTCTCGTATAGTCTCGCCATCAACAAGTTTGTTGGCATAGATCTTGGAGGCATCCAACCCAAGATGGCGAATTTTAAGTTGCATGACATCATTCCTGAAACCCACATAGTTGTAATGCGAAGACCTCCACCTCAGCAGGCACCCAATGTCTGATTTATAAGTTGCAAAAGCGTCTTCCTTTGCCTTCAGACATCCCTAGAGATAAGTTGCCTGCTTGTTCACAGCCTCAATAACCCCAACGACTTCCTTCAACTTCTTCTCAAACTCATCAAGGCTAAATTGCGAAGATCGCGAGAAGCTTTGACAATGTTAAACTCCTCCAACTCCCCCTCACGAACACGCCGCTGCTCCTTCAGCTCAGCTCGAGCATTGTCACGCTCTGCAATGAGATCCCTCTGTGAAACATGTGATTGTTGGACATGCAACGCCTTTGCCAACAAGAAACGAGATGCCTCCATGGTAGGATCGTTTTCATTCTCAGTAGACGCCCAAGCAAGCTCATCCCTCTAAGAAGTAGCCTCAAAAGATAAAGTGTTATTGAGGACAAGGATGGGATCAAACTTAATAGTGGAGAAGGAGGAATGAAAGGAACATCATCACTATCACCCCTAGCCCGCTTGGGAGAAGGAGGAATAAGAGGAACATCATCACTACCAACAAAAACATCCACAGCAGGCTCACAAAAAGTGACGCTAGCAGGACATGAACCAGGAGGATGGGGAGGTGCCTTGGTTGAGGATACCTTCTTCTTTCCTTCATTATCCTTCTTAGGCTTCAGAAGACGCCGAGAGCCGATAATATCCTTCATGGAAGCTTCCGTTGCTGTAACAAAAGCACAAGACTTAGAAAAGGAAAAAATAAATGAAGATGAGACAAAAAGAAAGACAAGAATAAAGAAGACATACAACGAAAAATAAGCATGCACTTGGGGTCCAATAGGTCTTGGGTGGCGAACCGCAAAGCTGCCAAGCGTTGTTCAATAGAGAGATCATCCCAATCACTCTCAGAAGTGCCATAACGAGGCTTACGCCAATAAAGGGAAACAATGGGCGCTCATCCAACTCCCGAACCCACCACGGTCTAGAAGGACCATCTTCCTTTATGAATAAAAACGTCTCTTTCCACCCCTTTGGATTGCTAATGGAATGCTCTAGAATCTGTGGATGATTGGAGCGCCGGTGCAAAGACACAAAGCAATTATTTTTCCAATGAGAGTAAAAGAAAAAGAACAAACTGGAAGTTGCCACGGCACCGTCCTTGTGGCACTAAATAACAAATGACTTTAAGATACGCCAAGCGTTGGCACTCGGCTGGGCAGGGCAAATATTCAATAAGTTCAAAACCTTACACTCCACCGGATGAAAGGGCATTCAAGTGTCAAATTCCCTCATCATATACTCAGCCAAAACAAAACCTCGATCATCACTATAAAATAAATATGGCGCTTTGGACATCGAAGACCAGTCAGCAATTTGACACCTGGGCTTTTGACAATGACCCGAGAACATTAACTGTTAGTCCAGCTTCGAGATAACATCTTCACCAACAAGAGTTGATTGATACTACAAAAGAGAAACAACCACCATTTTTGTATAAGGCTTCGCATACTTCAACATAGGCTGAGTGCAACGCCAATCAACAAAAGGCCTCAATAGAATCAACTCTTGCACTTTCTGAGGGGTACAAAGGCACGTCAAGTTCTTGGTTAGCATAGAATTCCCCAATGGATGACCATCAGCTAAGAACCACCTAGGATACTTAGTAAAGTCGACATCACCTTTGAACAAAGATTGTTGAGGTTTTCTGTCACCAATCTTTGACAAAAAAGTAGGCCATGTAGAAGCAGAAGGAGCTGTAGGGTTAGAAGGACCAACCCAGTAACAAGGCGCCACCGAACTAGAAGTAGCCACAGGAGCCGAAGGCACCCCTAAACCAGAAGACGCTGCAACATCCTCACAATTGCCTGCACTACACCCTCCTTGATCCATCAAAGAAGGAGAAACATCCACCAAAGGCGTCGAAGACCCAGCCATTCCCACAGAGGCCAAAATGACGCTAAAACGAGAACCGACAACAAGATCTGAAGAAACAGGGTAGTTATAAAACAAAGAACGAAGAATCTCCCTCCAAAGGGCAAGGTGCCAAAGAAAGCACCGAGCGAGGACTCCACTGATTGGGGCGAAATCACTCTCTTTAGAGGGACTAGTGATAATAGGCCCAATAAGCAAGTGACAATAAACCCAATAAGAAAGCCCAAAACATGGGGCCTCTGGAGAGCAATAAATAAAGGAGAACTCCCCTCCAAGAATGGTGCCTTAGGCCATCAAGGCGCCAAGCAACATATCAAAACACAGCAAAGACAAAGGAGCAAGAAATTAGGAAAACCATTACTATGCCATAAAACACTAGGACAAAAGACGAGTAAAGAGCCTTTATTGGAAAGCGGGAATACCTCTCGGGAAGACACCCCCGCTCCCCAAAAAGGCTCCTAATTTCATTTTCAGCCAAAATGAAGATTTCTCACCATTGGTTGTTGATCGAAAGTTAAAAGGGCATAGTGGTGAGTGGCTTTCTTATCCTAGCCCCGCTTGAGGGTCTTTCTGCTAAATGGTAATGTGTGAAATTAAAACTTATTTTATTGTTCATACTTATCTCGGCTTGAGAATTCTTTTAAGTGTTCTTGTATTTGACCCTAAATTCTATTAAATTAATTAATTTGATGGAATAGTTGAACTCTGGATTTGAATGTATGTGCTTGCTTTGAATATTGGTTGATATGTTGGTGATGACACATATTACTCAATCAAGTGTGTTGTATGTGTTGGATCTATTGAATTTAATTGGGCTAGTGGTTGTTTGTATTGTATTTTGGATATGAGTATGCTCTCTTGCACAATATTGGTTGCAATAATGATTTTGATTGTGAATGCTTTGATTGTCGATGTGTGTGCTCCCAGACAGGTTGAGGTGGAATATATGAGTACATATTGTGTGCTCTCGTGACGGTTGAGGTGGTTATTTGTGTGCTCCCCTGTGGATTGAGGTGATGATATGTGTGGTCCCCTGAGGGTCGAGGTGATGAGTTGTGTTCTCCCTAATGGGTTGAGGTGGAAACACTGAAATTGTACTTTTTTATGAATCAAGCGTGATGATTGGCTGACTTATGGATTGTGTTGGAATAATACTTGTCTGATAAATTGATGATTGTCATGAATTGGTTGACTTTGAGACTTTATGTCCTTATATATTGATGGTTGTTATGAATTGGTTGTATTGGCATTTCACTGTTGGGAAATCACAAGGGACCAAAGTGTTGGGAAATCACAGAGGGAACGCAGCGGAAGGAAAAATAAAAAAAACTTGATAAAAGGCTAACTCTGTGATTCCTTCCAGGATCCACTAACTATGTTTATACCAGGAAAGTAAAGATGTTTACCTATTTTCAATTGGTGACTTATCGTGTTTGCGAATTTGAGAAGTCCACTCCGAGTGTCCTTCCTCTACCGGTGATCCACATGAGCAGTTTGGCGGATGCCTAGGTGCTAGCCTCCTTCACTTCTTCCCAAGTGAATACGGGAACTCTATCTATGATTCTTGAATAATCAAGAACTGTTCTTGATTATCAAGATTGATTGGGAAGTACTAATATTATCAGGTGCAGGTCCAATTCTCTTTCTTCAAGAAAATCGACTCACTCTCATAATATTAGGACTAGGCGATTTTTCACTCTCTATAGATGCTCTAGGCGAAATTCTTGGTCTGACCAAGAATTGATCTGTGTTGTGAGTTATCTCTGAGATAGGCGCCTAGTGCCTCTATTTATAGTGTTCTCATTCCTAGTTTTAGGGAATCCTAATCCAATTAGGATATCTCTAAGATATGGGATATCTTTTAGATATCTCAAAATATCTTTTGATTTATAATATTAAACTTAATATTATAATTCAAAAATAAAGCCCAATTTTCGAATTTGACCTATCCAAGATCAAATCTTGGATCAAATCTTAATTTGCTCAAATCCTATTGGTTGGAATGAGTCATGAGATTTTGATTTTATAATTTAAATATTACTTTAATAATTAAATATAAAAATCGACTTTAGCCTAGACCCAAACTCTAAAATGCAAGATCAAATCTTCCATCCCAAGAAAGGGGTAGGCGAAATTCTCATGGAGTTTTTGGAGGAATTTTATAACAACCCAAACTCCTTAGGTAGTTATAACTAATTCCTAACAATTTTGAATAAAAGAATTACCTTAATATCTTTTAATTCAAATCCTATATCTTTTCCAAAAGATATTTATCTTATCTTTATTTAATTAATAAAAACAATTTCTATTAATAAAAACAAAGATAATGAGGCGCCACCCTCATCCTTTTATTTCCCAATTTTAGTGAATTTAATAAATCAATAATTCCCTAATTTTTAGGAAACTTATTTAATTTATTTATTCACTAATATTTTAATTGTAAAACTATTTAACAATTAATTTAAATTTAAATTTGTCCAACAAATTTAAAACCTCAATCATAGATATTTATTTAAGACAAGATTTAATGTCCTAAGACATTTAACTATGTCCTAAATTGTGTCACCTAAGTGACTCACGAATTAACCCTAATTCGTGTCCCAAAAATTAGCATCTTGATCCTGCTCATGTGTGACCCAGCAGGCCTCACGTGAAGTTGGCAGCAAATCATCTTTATGATTCACAAGTTGTGAGCGGACTCTAGCAAGCCATCACAACTACCCAAAACACGGGAGTTATCGCTTTAACGTTTTAACGATTTAACCTAAATACCACCTTGTCATAATTCCTATTGTCTCACGATATTTTGGTCATGGATCAGGCACGGGAATGTCATCCAAAATCCAAACCACAACTTTCTCGATTTCCTGAGTTAGTCCCAATTCCCAGCGTGGCCACGCATTTCTTGGACAGACTCATCGAGGGCGCCAGTTAAATATCTCTCATCTTAAATGAGGGACAAAATCCCATCTTGGTCAACCACATTCCTTTGCACGGTAATCAACCAAACCCGTACCTAGCCTGTATGGCTACCCTGCTACGGGTAACGTTGGACTAGGCCAAAGTTTGACAACTACAATGCCGGAATAGTCAAGACCTCAGGTCTAAGGCTATCGTGACAGGTGTACAGGAGAGGCTCGCTTATGACTAAACCCATGCAGGACTCTCCGGGTCGGTCCAGCAACTTGTAACCCTTACATGATTGCACCATGACTCTCGAGAAGCATCTAGTGCATGTATCTCTATACACCGAGGTCATGCTGATCTTGGTTCATTTACGTTCCCACGTGAATGATCGACCAGGGACAATTTTAGATTAATTATCATATGTTCGAGGATGTGTACATGACACAGCCTCATGTGGGAGGATGTGTACATGACACCACTAAATCAAGGATTGTTATCATAGTAAACATGCTAATAATATGATAACGACTCAATTTATCATCCATAAATTAGTCAACCAGTATGTTCTCACATACCAAATGATTGGCCTTAGGGCACAATCTCCAACAGACTCCCACTTGCACTAGGTACAATCATTAATCAAACTGTTCCTACACTAGGAACATCCATTAATGTGTCCAATCTCCAATGACATTACATGGCATTCATGTAATACCCGTGCTTGGGATTTCGTAAGAGGATCGACAAAATTATCCTTGACTGCTACCCTTCATATCCACCATCCCATGGTGATAACGTCTGAGAGTATATATATATACATATATATTCCACTGTTGGAACATCAGTGGGGACCCAGTCCCATTTGGTGTCTTTCCTGTCTCCACAGGGTGACCACCAAAATTACCTCAGACACAAGTTTTACGGTTAGCGTCTCCACGCGACCAACCTTATGTTGTAGAATCAGTAATCGTGCTCTATTTGGAACCTTTCCAACTCACGATTCTACCGTTCAGGAGAAATACGTATTCAAACTGCGATTTAAAACATCTTGGTTGGTTTGGAAAACGGGCACCTGTGTAACCAATTACACATTAGTTCCACCATAAACAAAGAATTCATCCTTAGTTCTTCTTAAGTACTAAAGGATGTCTTTG
>QANZ01013191.1:0-18262 GCA_003254925.1 Chamaecrista fasciculata
TATTTAAATTTGTCCCACAAATCTAAATATTATATATCTGTAGATATTTATTTAAGACAATATTTCCTGTCCCAGACAGTCAATTATGTCTTAAACGGTGTCACCAATGGGACCCACGAATTAACCCTAATTCGTGTCCCGAATTGGCATCTTGATCCTGCTCGTGTGTGACCCAGTAGGCCCCACGTGAAGTTGGCAGCAAGTCATCCCTATGACTCACAAGTCGAGAGCGGACTCTAGCAAGCCATCACGACTACCCAAAACACGTGAGTTATCGTTTAACGCCGAAACGACTTAACCTCAGTACGACCTTGTCAAATTCCCTTTTTGTCCTACGATATTTCGGTAATGGATCAGGCATGGGAAAGTCATCCAAAATCCATACCTGCAACTTTCTCGATTCCTTGAGTAAGTCCCAATTTCTAGTGTGGCCCCACATTCCTTGGACAGACTCATCGAGGGGCCCAGTGAAATATCTCCCATATCTATGAGGGACAAAATTCCGTCTTGGTCAACCATATTCCTCAGCACGGTAATCAACCAAACTCGTACTTAGCCCTTATGGCTACCCTGCTACGGGCAACGTTAGACTAAGCCAAAGTCTAACAACTACAACGCCGGAATGATGAAGACCTCAGGTCTTGAGGGCATCGTGACAGGTGTACCAGGAGAAACTAGCTAATGAGTAAAACCATGTAGGATTCTCCGGGTCAGTCCAGCAACTCGTAACTCCTTACGTAATTGCACCACGACTCTCGTACCAGCATCTAGTGCATGCATCCCTATGCACCGAGGTCATGCTGGTCTTAGTTCATTTCAAGTTCCCACTCGAATGATCGACCAGGGACAGTTTAGATTAATTATCTTATAATTAATCACGGACTGTTATCACAGTAAACATGCTAATAATGTGATAACCATTAATTTATCTCTATAAATTAATTGATATGTTCACAACATATCTATATGATGATTGGCCCTAGGGCACAATCTCCATCAGAGAGATATCTAACTGGGGCCCTCGATGAGTCTATCGAAGGAAAGAGTGGCCACTCAGGAAAATGGGACTAACTCAGGAAATCGAGAAAGTTGAGGTTTGGATTAAGGATGACTTTCCCGTGCCTTATCCAGAACCAAGATATCGTGTGAGAATAGGGTCTATGACAAGGTGGTACTAAGGTTAAATCGGTCTTTTTGATAAAACGATAACTCACGTGTTTTGGGTAGTCATGATTGCTTGCTAGAGTCCGCTCTCGACTTGTGAGTCATAGGGATGGCTTGCTGCCAACTTCACGTGGGGCCTGCTGGGTCACACATGAGCAGGATCTGGACACCACTTAAAGGGACACGAATAAGGGTTAATTCGTGAGTCACTCTGGTGACACAATTTAAGACATAGCAAAATGTCTGGGACATAAAGTCTTGTCTTAAATTAAAATCTACGGTTGAGATATTTAAATTTGTGGGACAAGTTTGAATATATTAATTGTTAAATAGTTAATTGGATTAATCTATTTACAATTATAATATTAGGGAATAATAAATTAAATAAGGTTCCTAAATGTTAGGAGATTATTGATTTATTAAATTCACTAATATTGGGATAAAATAGGATCAGGGTGGCACCTCATATAAGATGTTTTTAATTAATGAAATGTTTTATTAATTAACGTCATGAATTTGAATTCAAAGATTTGATCTAGATTTCAAAAGATTCAAAATTTGAATTAAAGATATTAGGGTAATATTTTAATTCAAAATCTTTGGAAGATAATAAGTTCCTAAGAGTTAGGAATGTTTTTGATTTATAAAATTCCAAAGATAATTAGGGGAGGTTGGCGCATTCTCTTGTGGGTCCAAGAGGAAGATTTGATCTTCCAATTTGATTCTCAAAGATTGCATTTTGAATTCAATTAAGATATTAAGGTAATATTTTAATTAAGAATTCAAGTCCTAAAATTATAATATTATTGTAATCTTATAATTTTATAATTTGATAATCCATTAATTTAGGGATTCCCTAATTATAATTATCAAAATTCCCCAACACTATAAAAAGGCCAAGGCAAGTCGACTTGGTGACCTAGTTCACATTCAGTGAAATTTTGTTTTCTTCTTGTGAGACAAGAGAGAAAGTCGCCTAGCTCAAAAACCTAGAGAGAGAAACTTCATCTTCTCCAAGAGTGTGAGAGAAATTGAGTTGTCCCATAGCTAGGGTTTTTGAGAGGAAAAAACAAGAAGGTGTTCTTGTTTACTGCACCACCATCCTTTTAAAGTTCAAGAATTGTTCTTGAATTTTAAGAGTCATAGATCGAGTTCCCTATTCTTTTGGAGAAAAGAACTGAAGGCTAGCACCTTGGTGCCATCAAACTGCTCGTGTGGATTACTGGCAGAGGAAGAACGCTTCGTGTGGACTTCTCAATTGCACCGTTCAACCGGACCGATTGAAACCTTGAGGTATAACTCTTCCCTTCACCGGTTTAAATTCAGCTAGCGGATCTGAAGGGAAATCATTTTGGTCCTTGCGCCATTTAAAGGTTTGAATTTTATTTTAATTTTTGCTTCTGCTGCGCGTTTTGGGCCGTGATTTCCCAACACTGAAACGGTTCAGTATGCAGGATTCCAAGAAGGGATTTATACCGATGAATCATGGTTTAGTCCTGAGCAAGAATCAGTGTCCCAAGACACTTGATGAGCGAGGGCGCATGAATGGCATCCCTTATGCTTCCGCAATAGGATCCATCATGTATGTCATGTTGTGTACTCGACCAGATGTGTCATTTGCCCTGAGCATGACGAGCCGGTTCTAACAAGACCCTGGTGAGGATCAGTGGACCGCTGTCAAAAACATCCTTAAGTACTTAAGAAGGACTAAGGATGAATTCTTGGTTTACGGTGGAACTGATGAAGAGCTATGTGTAATTGGTTACACAGATCCCAGTTTTCAAACCGACCAAAATGATTTTAAATCACAGTCTGGATACGTTTTTCTCCTGAACGGTGGCAGCGTGAGTTGGAAGAGTTCCAAGCAGAGCACGATTGCTGATTCAACAATAGAGGCTGAGTATATAACAACATCAGATGCGGCGAAGGAGGCTGTATGGATTAGAAAATTCATTGCTGAGCTTGGTGTGGTTCCGACCATTGCTAATCCTATAACCTTGTATTGTGAAAATAGTGGTGCTATTGCAAAAGCCAAGGAGCCCCATGTTGGAGATTGTGCCCTAGGGCCAATCATTTTATGTATTTGTATAAACATATGTTTTGATTAATTTATAGTTGATAAATTATGTCGTTATCATATTATTAGCATGTTTACTATGATTCCAATCCGTGGTTAATTATGAGATAATTAATCTAAACTGTCCCTGGTCGCTCATTCGAGTGGGAACTTGAAATGAACCAAGACCAGCATGACCTTGGTGTATAGAGATACATGCACTAGATGCCGCGTGAGAGTCATGGTGCAATTATGTAAGGGGTTACATATTGCTGGACCGACCAGAATAGTCCTGCATGGGTTTAGTCATTAGCTAGCCTCTCCTGTACACTTGTCACGACGCCTTAGACCTGAGGTCTTGACAATTCTGGCATTGTAGTTGTCGAACTTTGGCCTAGTCCAACGTTGCCCGTAGCAGGGTAGCCATACAGGCTAGGTACGGGTTTGGTTGATTACAGTGCTGAGGAATGTGGTTGACCAAGAAGGAATTTTGTCCCTCATTAAAGATGAGAGATATTTAACTGGCGCCCTCGATGAGTTTGTCCAAGGAATGTGTGGCCACACAGGGAAATGGGACTTACTCAGGAAATGGAGAAAGTTGTGGTTTGGATTAAGGACGACTTTCCCGTGCCTTATCCATGACCAAAATATCGTGTGACAATAGGGTCTATGACAAGGTGGTACTAAGGTTAAATTGGTTTTGATAAAACGATAACTCACGTGTTTTGGGTAGTCGTGATGGCTTGCTAGAGTCCTCTCTCGACTTGTGAGTCATAGGGATGGCTTGCTGCCAATTTCACGTGAGGCCTGCTGGGTCACACATGAGAGCGGACTCTAGCAAGCCATCACGACTACCCAAAACACGCGAGTTATCGTTTTATCAAAAACCGATTTAACGTTAGTACCATCATGTCGTAGACCCTATTGTCACACGATATCTCGGTTCTGGATAAGGCACGGGAAAGTCATCCTTAATCCAAACCACAACTTTCTCGATTTCCTGAGTTAGTCCCATTTCCCTAAGTGGCCACTCTTTCCTTGGACAGACTCATCGAGGGCGCCAGTTAGATATCTCCCATCTCTATGAGGGACAAAATTCCATCTTGGTCAACCACATTCCTCAACACTGTAATCAACCAAACCCGTACCTAGCCTGTATGGCTACCCTACTACGGGCAACGTTGGACTAGGCCAAAGTTCGAAAACTACAATTTCGGAATAGTCAAGACCTCAGGTCTAAGGCATCGTGACAGGTGTATAGGAGAGGCTAGCTGATGACTAAACCCATGCAGGACTCTTCGGGTCGGTCCATCAACTTGTAACCCCTTACATAATTGCACCATGACTCTCGCAAGGCATCTAGTGCATGTATCTCTATACACCGAGGTCATGCTGGTCTTAGTTCATTTCAAGTTCCCACTTGAATGAGCGACCAGGGACAGATTTAGATTTATTATCTCATAATTAACCACAGATTGCTATCATAGTAAACATGCTAATAATATGATAACGACATAATTTATCAACTATAAATATGTTTCTACAAACACATACAAAATGATTGGCCCTAGGGCACAATCTCCAACAAACTCCCACTTGCACTAGGTACAATCATCAATCTAGTTGTTCCTACAATAGGTACACTGATCAATGCGTCTAATCCCCATCAACGATACATGCCGCTCATGTATGACCCGCGCAAGAGGTTTCGTAAGAGGATCGGCAATGTTATTCTCGCCTGCTACTTTGCATATCTTGACATCACCTCTATCAATCATCTCTCTAACAAGGTGATAACGCCTGAGTATATGTTTTGGCCTTTGGTGGGACCTAGGCTCCTTGGCTTGTGCAATAGCACCACTATTGTCACAATACAAGGTAATAGGATCAGTAATGGTCGGAACCACACCAAGCTCAGCAATGAACTTCCTAATCCAAACAGCCTCCTTTGCCGCATCTGATGCTGCTATATACTCGAACTCCGTTGTAGCATCGGCAATCGTGCTCTGCTTGGAACTCTTCCAACTCACGCTGCCACCATTCAGGAGAAACACATATCCGGACTGCGATTTGAAATCATCTTTGTCGGTTTGGAAACTGGCGTCTGTGTAACCCTTTAGACATAGCTCCTCATCAAGTTCCACCATATACCAAGAATTCATCCTTAGTTCTTCTCAAGTACTTAAGGATATTTTTGACAGCGGTCCAATGATCCTCACCAGGGTCTTGTTGGAACTGGCTCGTCATGCTCAGGGCAAACGAAACATCGGGTCGAGTACACAGTATGGCATACATGATGGATCCTATTGCTGAAGCATAAGGGATGACACTCATGCGCCCTCGCTCAACAAGTGTCTTGGGACACTGTTTCTTGCTAAGGACCAAGCCATGATTCATCGGTATGAATCCCTTCTTGGAATCTTGCATANGATCCTCACCAGGGTCTTGTTGGAACTGGCTCGTCATGCTCAGGGCAAACGAAACATCGGGTCGAGTACACAGCATGGCATACATGATGGATCCTATTGCTGAAGCATAAGGGATGCCACTCATGCGCCCTCGCTCAACAAGTGTCTTGGGACACTGTTTCTTGCTAAGGACCAAGCCATGATTCATCGGTATGAATCCCTTCTTGGAATCTTGCATAATGAACCGCTTCAATACCTTATCCAAGTATGTACTCTGACTTAATCCAAGAAGCCTTCAAGATCTATCTCTATAGATCTTGATGCCTAGAATATAGGCAGCTTCTCCTAAGTCCTTCATTGAGAATGATTTTCCCAACCAAGATTTTACAATCTCCAAGGTTGGAATATCATTTCCAATGAGCAATATGTCATAGACATATAGCACCAAGAACACAATCATGCTCCCACTAACCTTCTTGTAAACACAAGGTTCATCAAAGTTTTGTAAGAAGCCAAACTCTTTGACTAACTCATCAAAACGGTGATTCCAACTCCGGGAGGCTTGCTTCAATCCATAAATGGATCTCTGAGCTTGCACACATTTCCTGGTTCCTCTGGACATACAAACCCCTCAGGTTGTGTAATGTACACATCCTCGAGCAGCCTTCCATTAAGGAATGTTGTTTTGACATCCATTTTCCATATCTCATAGTCATAATATGCGGCTATGGCAAGGAGGATCCTAATGGACTTGGCCATTGCAACTGGGGAAAATTTTTTGTCATAGTCAATACCATGACGTTGAGTAAACCCCTTTGCAACTAGCCTCGCCTTGAAGACATTGACGTTGCCATCCATGTCGGTTTTCTCCTTGAAAACCCACTTGCACCCTACGGCTTTTACACCTTCAGGTGGATCGACTAAGGTCCAAACCTTATTGTCATACATGGATTGCATCTCTGCCTTCATGACTTCAACCCATTTCTCAGAGTTGGGATCCACGATAGCTTCTTGATAGGTGGTAGGCTCACCACGCTCCATGAGCAACACATCCTTGTTTTCAGTCATAAAAAATCCATATCTTTGAGGCTGAAAACATGTTCTATCAGACCTTCGTGGTTCTTGTGTTACTAGAGGAGCTTCAACAACATCTTGTGGTTCTTCTCTAGTTTCCGTTTGCGCCTCTGAAGTCTCTTGTGGATCTTGAACCTCTTCAAGATCTATCTTACTCCCACTGTTTCTTTTGGAAACAAAATCCTTTTCTAAAAGGAATCCACTTCTTACTACAAAGAGTTTGTTGTCAGATGGGTAGTAGACATAATACCCCCTCGTTTCCTTGGGGTATCCCACANCACAACATCTTGTGGTTCTTCTATAGTTTCCGTTTGCGCCTCTGAAGTCTCTTGTGGATCTGGAACCTCTTCAAGATCTATCTTACTCCCACTGTTTCTTTTGGAAACAAAATCCTTTTCTAAAAGGAATCCACTTCTTACTACAAAGAGTTTGTTGTCAGATGGGTAGTAGACATAATACCCCCTCGTTTCCTTGGGGTATCCCACAAAAAACACTTGAGGGATTTGGGAGACAGTTTATCGTTAGGTTGTTGCTTAACTTAAACTTCACATCCTCAAACTTTGAGGTAAGACAAATTGGGCCTCTTCCCCTTCCATATCTCATATGGTGTCTTCTCAACTGCCTTAGACGGAACACGGTTAAGGGTGAACGCAGCAGCTTCTAAAGCGTATCCCCAAAAGGATGGCGGAAGATCAGCTTGACTTATCATATATCGAACCATATCTAATAAAATTCAATTCCTCCTCTCAAAAACACCATTCCACTGTGGGGTTCCAGGAGGAGTAAGTTGTGAGACTATCCCACAACTTCTAAGATGATCAACAAATTCTTGGCTCAAATACTCGCCTCCTCGATCGGATCAAAGGACCTTGATTTTCTTGCCAAGTTGGTTCTCTACTTCATTTTGAAATTTTTTGAACATTTCAAAAGACTCTGACTTGTGCTTCATTAGGTAGACATAGCTATACCTACTGAAGTCGTCAGTAAACGTAATGAAGTATGAGTAACCACCTATAGCTTGAGTACTCATGCGTCCACATACATCACTATGTATTATCCCCAATAAGTGAGGTGCTCTCTCACTTTGTCCAGTGATGGGCACCTTTGTCATCTTACCAAGCAAACAAGACTCGCAAGCATCATATGATTCAAAATCAAATGAGCTTAGAAGTCCATCTTTATGGAGCTTCTCTAGGCGTTTCTCGTTTATATGGCCTAAACAACAATGCCAAAGGCATGTAGGATTCGATTCGCTAATCTTAATCCTTTTCGTATATATGTTATATATATTGTTATCGCGTTGACGTTCCACTTTTAAGATGTGATGATTATCTTGCAAATCACCATAAGCAAATAACACATCATCTTTATAAATTGAACATCTACCGTTTTCGTTAACACACGTAAATCCTTCCTTATCCAAATAAGAAAGAGAAATTATGTTCGAACTTAACGACAGTACATAATAACAATTGTTCAAAACAAATATAAGCCGAGAGGGCAAAACAAGCTCGTATGTTCCTACAGCAACAGCAGCAACCCTTGCTCCATTGCCCACTCGTAGGTCCACCTCACCTCTGTCCAGCTTCCTACTGTCTCTAAGACCCTGCACATTTGTACAAATGTGAGAACCACATCACATTTGTACAAATGTGAGAACCACATGTTGTATCTAATACCCAAGTGGTTGTAGTAGAAAAATGAACACCTATAACAAAGATACCGGAAGTAGAGGCCTCGCTCTTCTTCTTCTTCAGATCTTCCATATACAATTTTGCAGTTCCTCTTATAGTGTCGTGGCTTTTGACAGAAGAAGCATATTGCATCCTTGGAGGGCTTTGCCTTCTTGGCAGGCTGTGGGTTAGGTTTGGCCGCAGGCTTGGTCTCACCAGCCGGGGCTTTACCCTTCCTCTTTCCTTTGCCCTTTCCCTTCCCTTGTTCTTTTTGAACCATCAATTCATGTATTAATATATCAAACACGGCATACAACAACACATACAAAAAAAAAACGATTTTTTCAAATGTGTTCAATTAGGGTTTGTGCAATTTTAACATGCCTTCTTGAAAAATTAAGCCTTGTATCAATAATTATAAAATTCAAGAATCATATTCAGGAATTCAAATTATTGACCCAAAAATTTTAAATTCATAAGTTTAATAAATTTTCAGTCACCCCACAATATTATAATTAAAACAATTTTAATTATAATTATATAGGGATTTCGACTAAGGCTTCAAAAATTCAAGAAAAATTTTAAATCAATCCAATTGATTTCGTATGTATCAAATACATTAATTTTGCACCAATTCCATAGATTAAGTTTTAAAAAAACTTTCGGTGGATTTTCGCAAATTCAAACATACGATTGAAAGCGGTAAACAAACAATCATACATCACATGTATAATCACCAAAACTAGTATAAACCCAAAATTAACCAGGTTCTGATACCACTGTTGGGAAATCACAGAGCGGAGCACAACGGAAGCAATAAAAATAAATAAATAAAATTAAATAAAACACGCAAAGCTTGTGATTTCCTACAGGATCCACTAGTTGAGTTTAAACCAGTAAAGGAAGAAGTATACCTCAATTCAATCGGTCCGGTTTGAGTGATGCGATTCGGAGAAGTCCACTCCAAGCGTCCTTCCTCTGCCGGTAATCCACACGAACAGTTTGCTGACACCAAGGTGCTAGCCTTCAGTTCTTTTCTCCAAAAGAACTCAGGACTCCAATCTACGGTTCTTGGCAATCAAGAACAATTCTTGGTCCAAGAATGTGGGTGGCGCAAGAAACAAGAACTCTTCTTGTTTTCTCTCTCAAAAACCCTAAAACTAGGGTGCAAGTCGAATTCTCTCTCTACACTTAGAGAAATTCGACTTCTTCTCTCTCTAAAACCTAGGGAGCCAAAATTTTCTCTCTCTTCACAAGGAAAGAAGTGCCAAAGTCGACTTGCCTAGACCCTTTTATAGAGTTGGGGAAATTTGATAATTATAATTAGGGAATCCCTAAATTAGTGGATTATCAAATTATAAAATTAAAAGATTACAGTAAGATTATAATTTTAGCACTTGAATTCTTAATTAAAATATTACTTCAATATCTTAATTGAATTCAAAATGAAATCTTTGAGAATCAAAATGGAAGATCAAATCTTTCCTTGGACCCACAATGCCATGCACCATCCTCCCCAAGATTTTAAGGAATTTAATAAATCAAAATAACATTCATAACCCTTAGGAAGTTATAACCAACTAATTTATTTCCTAACAATATTGAATTAAGATATTACCCTAATATCTTTAATTCAAAATTTGAATCTTGAAATCAAAATCAAATCTTGAATTCAAATTCAAATCCAAGTCATGACTTTAATTAATAAAACATTTCCATTAATTAAAATCAACCTAAAAGAGGCGCCACCCTCAATCCTCCTTGTCCTAATATTAGTGAATTTAATAAATCAATAATCTCCTAACTTTTAGGAATCTTATTCAATTTATTAGTCCCTAATATTTTAAACAAGAATATAATTGTAAATAGATTAATCTAATTTACTATTTAACAATTAATATATTTAAACTTGTCCAACAAATTTAAATATCACAAATGTAGATTTTATTTAAGACAAGACTTCATGTCCCAGACATTCAGCTATGTCTTAAATTGTGTCACTACAGTGACTCACGAATTAACCCTAATTCGTGTCCCTTAAGCGGTGTCTTGATCCTCCTCATGTGTGACCCAGCAGGCCCAACGTAAAGTTGGCAACAAGCCATCTCTATGACTCACAAGTCGAGAGCGGACTCTAGCAAGCCATCACGACTACCCAAAACACGTGAGTGATCGTTTGTTACCAAAACCGATTTTAACATGAAGTTGTGGGATCCTAGGGTTCTTGGGAGTAGAAGTACAAAAGGAGTTTTGTTGCTGTCTCCTCCATTGCTGCGCCACCTAGCCTGAATTCAGAGAAGGAGTTCCTGAGTTCAACAACTGTAGATTCAATCCCGGTTTCTTTGGAGAAAGAAACAAGGAGGCTAGCACCTCGTGTTCGGGAAACTGTTCGTGTGGATTACCGGTGGAGGAAGGACGTGGAAACGGACTTCTAGACTCGCCAAGTTTAACCATCCGATTGAAAGCTTGAGGTATAACACTTTTCGTATCTGGTTTTAAATTCAACTAGCGGATCTCAGGGCGGGATTTTCCTGGGGAGCGCAAATTTTTTTTGTTTATACTTTTGCTTCCGCTGCGTGTTTTGTTGGGAAATCATAGGGTCGGCGCAGCGGAAAAACACGGTAAATTAAAATTTTTGGCTTCCCTATGATTCCTTCCAGGATCCACTATCAACATTTATATCAGTTAAGGAAAGAAATTTACCATATTTAATCGGTGCGTATGAACTTGCGAATTTAGAAGTCCACTTCGAGTGTCCTTCCTCTACCGGTGATCCACACGAGCAGTTTNAATTATCTCATAATTAATCATGGACGTTATCATAGTAAACATGCGAATGATATGACAACACATTAATTTATCTTCCATAAATTAATAATATGTTCACAACATATTTATCAAATAAAATGATTGGCCCTAGGGCACAATCTCCAACATATACGGCCTGCGTGTCGTCTCCCTCTATCCGATGTAATTTTACTTTTCAGTTTATACCTCAATGTAACTGGGGTTTACTCTCTTCTAATTTTACTTTTCTTTTAGAAAAATTCTCTCATTGGCTTGGGAGAATTATTAGGATAGGTGGGCCATATCTAAACACGATATATATTTGTTTTTACATTTAGTTTGTATGTGATACAAAGCGCTAGATGTATGTTTAGGACGCGATTTTAACATGCTATTTACCCCGTTTTGGCGCAACAAATACGTATACGATACGAGCGTGGGATTTTGCATATGATGCAAGATCCGTGCACATGTTTATATATGTATGTGATACATGGGGTGATAAACATGTGGCATGACTCGTTTAATTTTAAAAGGAGTTTTAAAATTAAACTATAAAATGGAACTTTTTTTCAAAAATCAAACCCTTTTAAAAAATCTTAAGTTTTAATGCCATTAATAAAACACCCTGTTGAAATCTTGTTCATCGTAGAGCGGTGATCGCCCTCCGCGACACGTATCTACCTTGACCTTGAGGAGACACGGGTGAATGGGGGTTTTCAGTTTGACGCCCATTGAAATCATGGATCATTAAATGCGGTGATCGCCCTCCGCGACACGTGTTTAAGTGATGCCTTGGTGATATGGGGCTGGGCTTCGGCCTCGTCGTTTGGGCCTTGCCATTCACAAGTTTTATTGTGTGACTTAATGGGGCTATCAAAACGGTTTTGGGCCTCAAGGCATTGGATGGGATAAACATGCCGTATCATATGATGATACAGTCCCATAAAGATCTAAGAGTCACATAGAGATGTGATTGGTAAGGAGTTACCTACCTAAATAGCTAAAGGATGCATGATCGCCCTCCGCGACGGTAGACTTTGGTGAAATATGGGTCTTAGCCACTAATAATAAATTTTACTGGGTTTTATAAAATGGTGGAGATATTTTATTTTCCTGCTAATTAAACTTTGCATATCTCAATTGTAGAATCAAATGGCAACAAACGTTTCATCACTATCACTGCGATATGTCCTTGAGAAGGACAAAATGACTGGGACTAACTTTCTCGACTGGTACAGAAATGTGAGAATTGTTCTCACCCAGGAGAGAAAGCTCTACGTCCTAGACAACCCCATCCCTAAACAGCCTGTTGCAAATGCTCCAAGAGCTCAAAAGGATGCTTATGAGAAGCATCAGAATGACTCTGTGGACGTTGCCTATCTTATGCTCGTTACCATGGTTCCCGAGATTCAGAAGAACTTGGAGAACAAAGGGGCATATGAGATGATAACACATCTCAAGGAAATGTTCCAAGTACAGGCAAGGCAAGAGAGGTTTGAGACTTCAAAAGCTCTTTACTCTTGCAAGATGGCAGAAGGTGGATCTGTGAGTGCCCACGTCTTGAAGATGCAGGGGCACATAGATCACCTTGCTAGGCTGGGATTTCCCATTTTGCCAGAGCTAGCGACGGATTTGATCCTGCATTCGCTGCCCAGAAGTTATGACCAGTTCGTCTTAAACTTCAATATGAATGGCATGGAGAAATCAGTGTCTGAACTGCATGGGATGCTAAAGACTGCTGAGGCATCTATTAAGAAGGCGCCTAGCACTGTCTTGTTAGTTCAGAACAAGGGAAAGGGGAAGGGCAAAGGAAAGAGGAAAGGAGATGCTGAGGTTGGTGGGACCAAGCCTGCAGCAAGACCTAACCCACCTCCTGCCAAGAAGGCAAAGACCTCAAAGGATGCAGTTTGTTTCTTCTGCCAGAAGCCGGGTCACTGGAGAAGAAATTGTAAGCTGTACATGGAAGATCTGAAGAAGAAGAAGAATGAGGCTTCTACTTCAGGTATCTTTGTTATAGGCGTTCACTTGTCTACTCCTACCACTTGGGTATTGGATACTGCTTGTGGTTCTCACATTTGTACTAATGTGCAGGGGTTGAGAAGAAGTAGAAAGCTGAGCAGAGGCGAGGTGGACCTACGTGTGGGCAATGGAGCAAGGGTTGCTGCTGTTGCTGTAGGGACATACGAGCTAGTTTTGCCCACTGGGCTTATTTTGTCTTTGAATAATTGTTATTACGTTCCATGTTTAAGTTCAAACATTATATCACTTTCTTATTTGGATAAGGAAGGTTTTATTTGTATGAATGGTAATGGAAGGTGTTCAATTTACAAGGATAATGTGTTATATGCTTATGGAGATCTGCATGATAACCACTATATCTTAGAATTGAAACAAAGACATAATAATATCTATAACATTGATACTAAAAGGACTAAGGTTGGCGAACCTAATCCTACGTACCTTTGGCACTGTCGCCTTGGTCATATAAACGAGAGACGCCTTGAGAAGCTCCATAGAGATGGACTTCTAAGATCATTTGATTTTGAATCATATGATGCTTGCGAATCCTGTTTACTTGGCAAGATGACAAAAGCGCCTTTCACTGGCCAAAGTGAAAGGGCATCTGACCTTTTGGGAATCATACATAGTGATGTATGTGGACCCATGAGTGTGCAGGCCAGAGGTGGTTACTCGTACTTCATTACGTTCACTGACGACTTCAGTAGATATGGGTATATCTACTTGATGAAGCACAAGTCAGAGTCTTTTGAAATGTTCAAAAGATTTCAAAATGAAGTTGAGAACCAACTTGACAAGAAAATAAAGATCCTTCGATCTGATCGAGGAGGCGAATATTTGAGTCAAGAATTCACTGATCATCTTAGTAGTTGTGGAATAGTTTCACAACTGACTCCCCCTGGAACACCACAGTGGAATGGTGTGTCTGAGAGGAGGAATCGAACCCTATTGGATATGGTTCGATCTATGATGAGTCAGACCGATCTTCCGCCATCCTTCTGGGGGTATGCTTTAGAAGCTGCCGCGTTCACACTTAACCGTGTTCCGTCTAAATCCGTTGAGAAGACACCATATGAGATATGGAAAGGGAAGAGTCCCGATTTGTCTTACCTCAAGGTTTGGGGATGTGAGGTTTATGTTAAGCAACAGCCTAACGATAAACTGTCTCCCAAATCCCTCAAGTGTCTATTTGTGGGATACCCTAAAGAGACCAAAGGGTATTACGTCTACTGCCCAACTGACAACAAAGTGTTTGTGGTCAGGAGTGGATTCTTCTTAGAGAAGGATCTTGTTTCCAGAAGAAATAGTGGGAGTAAGATAGAGCTTGAAGAAATTCAAGCTCCACAAGATACATCAGAGGCGCAGACGGAAACTGGAGAAGTTCCACAAGACGTTGTGGAAGCTCCTCCACAAACACAAGGACCACGAAGGTCTGATAGAACACGTTTTCAGCCAGAGAGATGATGGAGATTGTGCCCTAGGGCCAATCATTTTACGTAAGGAGTTACGAGTTGCTGGACTGACCCGGAGAGTCTTGCATGGGTTTTAGTCATTAGCTAGTCTCTCCTGTACACCTGTCACGATGCCCTCAAGACCTGGAGTCTTCATCATTCCGGCGCTGTAGTTGTCAGACTTTGGCTTAGTCTAACGTTACCCATAGCAGGGTATGTTAGGAATTGTGCCCTAGGGCCAATCCTCTTTCATATATGTTATGAACATATGGATTAATTTATAGAGATAAATTAATGGTTTTCACATTATTAGCATGTTTACTGTGATTACATCCGTGATTAATTTTAAGATAATTAATCTAAATCTGTCCCTGATCGATTATTTTCGTGGGAGCGAAAATGAACTAAGATCAGCATGACCTCAGTGCATAGGGATGCACGCACTAGATGCTGGAATGAGAGTCATGGTGCAATTACGTAAGGGATTACGAGTTGCTAGACTGACCCGGAGAGTCCTGCATGGGTTTAGTCATCAGCTTGCCTCTCTTGTACCCCTGTCACGACGCCTTAGACCTGAGGTCATCATTATTCCGGCGTTGCAGTTGTCAGACTTTGGCTTAGTCTAACGTTGCCCGTAGCAGGGTAGCCATAAGGGCTAAGTACGGGTTTGGTTGATTGCCGTGCTGAGGAATGTGGACTGACCAAAATTGGGATTTTGTTCCCCATTAAATTGGGAGATATCTTACTGGCGCCCTCGATGAGTCTGTCCAGGAAATGCGTGGCCACGCTAGAGAATGGGACTTACTCAAGGAGATCGAGAAAGTAAAGGTTTGGATCATGCATGACTTTCCCGTAACTGATCCATAACCAAGATATCGCAGAACAATAGGGTCGGTGCCTAGGAGGTACGAAGGTTAAAATCGGTTTTGGTAACAAACGATCACTCACGTGTTTTGGGTAGTTGCGATGGCTTGCTAGAGTCCGCTCACGACTTGTAGGACATAGGGATGTCCTACTGCCAACTTCACGTGGGGCCTGCTGGGTCACACACGAGCAGGATTAGAACACACTTTATAAGGGACACGAATTAGGGTAATTCGTGGGTCACTCCGTGGCCTAATTAAGACGCAGAGGAAATGTCTGGGACATTATGTCTTGTCTTAAATTTTCTACAGTTTAAATAATTGTTAAATGATTAATAGAGATTAATTATTTACAATTTAAATATTAGGAATAATAAATTAAATAATTCCTAAAAGTTAGGAGATTATTGATTTATAAAATTCCCTAATATTATGCTAGAGGGTGGCGCCTCAATTTTAGGTGATTTAATTAATAAAAATGTTTTATTAATTTAAGTCATGAATTTGAATTTGAATTTGAGATTCAAGATTTGAATTAAGATATTGGGGTAATATTTTAATTCAATAAAGAATTTAAATTCAGAATTCAAATTTTGAATTAAAGATATTATTGTAATATTTTAATTCAAAAACATTGGAATAAAATAAGTTGGTTATGACTTCCTAATTTTTAGGAGTTATTTTTGATTTATAAAATTCCAATAAATTGGAGCAAGTAGGCGCCTATCTCATGTGGGTCCCATTGGAAGATTTGATCTTCAATTTGATTCTATGAGATAGGGATTTGAATTTGAATTAAAATATTATGGTAATATTTTAATTAGATATTCAAGTCTTAAAGATATGATATTATTGTAATATCATGATTTTATATTTATAAAATTACCATAATTTTGGTAATTATAAAGCTAAAAGTCGCCTAGCTCTTATCAAGTCATGCACTTTTGTGAAAAACCCTAGCTCACTAGAGAGAAGTCGAAATTCATCCTTGTAGAGAGAGAAATTTCGCCACCCACCTTCCTAGAGAGAGAAGTCGATTTTCTCCTAAGTGTTAGAGAGAGAAATCGAAAGTTGTGGGTTCTAGGGTTCTTGAGAGAAGAAGAACAAAAGGAGTTTTGTTGCTGTCTTCTACTCTGTATTGCGCCACCTAGCCTGGAATTCAGAGAAGGAGTTCCTGAATTCATCAACTGTAGATTCAATCCCGAGTTTCTTTGGAGAAAGAAGCGTGGAGGCTAGCACCTCGTGTTCGGGAAACTGTTCGTGTGGATTACCGGTGGAGGAAGGACGTGCAAACGGACTACTAGACTCACAAAGTTCAACCATCCGATTGAAAGCTTGAGGTATAACACTTTTCATATCTGGTTTTAAATTCAACTAGCGGATCTCAGGGTTCGATTTTCCTGGGGAGCGCAAGTTTTTTTATTTACTGTTTGATTCCCCTGCGTGTTTTCCCGGGGATTTCCCAACAGTGGTATCAGAGCCACGCTAGTCCTGGATGTAAAATCATTTTTGTGTACATGTGATGTATGCTTGGCGTGTTTTTACTTGTTTCAATCACGTTTTGGTTTTACAAAAATTGGATTTACAAGACATAATAATATCTACAACGTTGATACCAAAAGGATTAAGGTTGGCGAACCTAATCCTACGTACCTTTGGCACTGTCGCTTGGGCCACATAAACGAGAGACGCCTTGAGAAGCTCCATAGAGATGGACTTCTAAGCTCATTTGATTTCGAATCATATGATGCTTGCGAATCCTGTTTACTTGGCAAGATGACAAAAGCGCCTTTCATTAGTCAGAGTGTGAGGGCATCTGACTTATTGGGAATCATACATAGTGATGTATGTGGACCCATGAGTGTCCAGGCCAGAGGTGGTTACTCCTACTTCATTACGTTCACTGACGACTTCAGTAGATATGGGTATATGTACTTAATGAAGCACAAGTCAGAGTCTTTTGAAATGTTCAAAAGATTTCAAAATGAAGTTGAGAACCCGCTTGACAAGAAAATAAAGATCCTTTGATCTGATCGAGGAGGCGAATATTTGAGTCAAGAATTCACTGATCATCTTAGTAGTTGTGGAATAGTTTCACAACTGACTCCTCCTGGAACACCACAGTGGAATGGTGTGTCTGAGAGGAGGAATCGAACCTTATTGGATATGGTTCGATCTATGATGAGTCAGACCGATCTTCTGGCATCCTTCTGGGGGTATGCTTTAGAAGCTGCCGCGTTCACACTTAACCGTGTTCCGTCCAAGGCCGTTGAGAAGACACCATATGAGATATTGAAAGGGAAGAGTCCCAATTGTCTTACCTCAAGGTTTGGGGATTTGAGGTTTATGTTAAGCAACAGCCTAACGATAAACTGTCTCCCGAATCCCTCAAGTGTCTGTTTGTGGGATACCCTAAAGAGACGAAAGGGTATTACATCTACTACCCAACTCACAACAAAGTGTTTGTCGTCAGGAGTGGATTCTTCTTATAGAAGGATCTTGTTTCCAAAAGAAACAGTGGGAGTAAGATAGAGCTTGAAGAAGTTCAAGCTCCACAAGACACACCAGAGGCGCAGACGGAAACTGGAGAAGTTCCACAACAGGTTGTGGAAGCTCCTCCACAAACACAAGGACCACGAAGGTCTGATAGAACACGTTTTCAGCCAGAGAGATACTATGGGTTCCTCGTGACTGAAAACAAGGATGTGTTGCTCACGGAGCTGTTGGGAATTGTAGGCGCCTAACGCAGCGGAAGCAAATATAA
>QANZ01013192.1:0-10862 GCA_003254925.1 Chamaecrista fasciculata
TGGGTTATAGAAAGTTAAGGTGAGTTGGGCCCCGGGGATTCACCAAGGCCAGGGCAGACCTTCAGGCTCTATGAACGCTTACAGAGGTACTTAGAGATCGCCTACCAACAAGGCCCTCACATCGGCAGTGGGAATCGAATTCCCGACCTTGTGGGTTATGAGTTGACCCCTTACCAACTAGGCTAACCTTTAATTTGTTAGCATTACAAAAAAGCATTTTTTTTTTTGGACGACAGTTGTCAGTTGGTGTGTAAGAGGAAAAATCAATTTTTCTTCGATTTCAAATTGGTTGGATTATGCGCTTTGTTTCGCTTACATTATTGTTGTAGTGAATCGATTAACAAAATGAGTAATCACACGAACAAAATGTGAGTCTTTAATTTTTTTCCTTCCAAGAATTAGAGAATCACAACACTTGAACCTATCTAACAATATGAAGAGTGAGGAATTGAACCCAACTCAGGGAAAACTAACTCATTTGAGTCATTGTGTAGGGTACCACCAAATAGAAGAAGGAATCGCCATCAACATCAACATTTTATAAGAATACTATTAATCATAATACATTCTAAGCATGTCACTTGAGTTGGTCAAAATGGGTGGTTCTATAAAATGTTTGAATATGCAAGGGCAGGGATTTGGACTCCATGGAAAGTTGGAAACACCATTATTACCTCTTATTTTTTAAACCCTGTCTATCCAATATATTTTATATATGATATATTTATAATATGTGAAAATCTAATCTTAGTCATCAAATTAAATTAATTATAAGATAAATTTAACTCATTTTGGTTCTCAATTTTTATTTTTTTTTTATCATCAAAATTCATTTATTGAATCTCAATATCTCTTATATTTTCAAACTAATTTTATTATTTATGTATTATATATTAATATTTAATAAACTCAATAATTTTTATTTAATAAAAATTTATTATAAATATAACTATAATAATTTATTTAATTATTGTTATTATTATTTTAACATGTCATATATAAATTAAAAAATGAAACATAGTTTTTTTGAATGAAAAACACAATGCAGATATAATTTTAATTTTTTAATTATATATAATATATATAATTATTTTAGAAAATTTGACCCTCGCTCTCATTTGATCTCTGGCTTTGAATATACAAATAGCGACTAACAATTTAAAAAATTTCAAACATGATGATTTAAATAGTTTCGAAATAGAAATAATAAATCAGAGCTCCGAGACTGGAAAAAAAAAAAAGAAAAAGAACTAGTATACGTAAAACAAGGAATAAAATTATTTCGTGGAAAGGGGAGTTCATCAGAAAACACAGAGTTCTTGTTAAGAAAAAAAGAAAACACCGAGTTCAGTACAAATCACCGAGAAGAAAACAACAACATAAACATTATTACATCAACACAAACAAAAAGCTAAAACAAGGAATAAATTAGAAGAAGAGAAATTGGCGCATCGATCATTGCATGGTTAGTTGGTTAATTACTAACTTTTAGACATGAAGAAAACAAGAAAAAAATTATAAAATAATTCGTTGAAACATTATTTACTCGTAGTAATTAATTATAAAAACCCAATATTATTATTAGATATAATATAAACACACCATATATATATATGNATAGCATGGGACTAAAATACAATAAAAAAAGGAAACATGACTTAATTGAGACTTGAAAAATATATATAAGACCAAAAATATACTTTGATCTTTAAAATATATTCCATGTATCAATATATATATATATATATATGTTGCAATGATCGGTTTAAAACATAGCATGGGACTAAAATACAATAAAAAAAGGAAACATGACTTAATTGAGACTTGAAAAATATATATAAGACCAAAAATATACTTTGATCTTTAAAATATATTCCATGTATCAATATATATATATATGTATATATATGTTGCAATGATCGGTTTAGAGTATTGTGATTTTTGGTCTAATATAATATATATCCACATACTTTAATAGAAAGGAGCCCACTTCCATGAAAAAAAGAAAGAGAAGAGAACTCACTTGAATATATTATATTATAGGGTAAATTGCAATTTGGTACCCTGTGGTTAGGGGCGGTTCCCCTTTGGTACCCTGAAAGAAAAATTTTTGCATTGTGGTATCCCGTGGTTTGCTCCGTTAGCGATTTGGTACCCTGAGATTTATTTCTGTTAGGATTTAACGGCAAATGTTAGTTAAAATGTCAAAAATCTCCCAAAAAGTCTTCTCTTATGCGTTTAAGTCCATTCCCTTTACTAAAAGGGATCAAAACATAAAGAATTAATTATAAAAGGGTCTTTAGATCTATATTATAGATTTTTCTCCTTTTCATAAGATTTCTTTTGAATAGGTCCTTATTTAATTACACTTTAATCCCAAAAGTTTATGATCTTTATCAAAATAGTCCTTAGAACCTCAAAAGACAAATGAGCATCTATGATTTATCAAAAAATCCCTATATTCAACTACAATTTTCATTCTAGTACACTACAAACAAATCAAAACCCCCAAATTTTTCCAAAATCAAGCCCCACAAATCAAAAACCCTCTCAACAACAAAATCAACATCATCAACATTATTATGCGTCATATCAGCATTATTATTTAAAAATTAAAAAAAAGTTTGTGTGTTGTCAAATAGGTCCCTGGCTTCAAATTTTATCCTCTTATTTTCAATTCCCCTCTTTTTCATCATCTTCATTCATTTTAATCCCAAATCCTCAAAATAAAATTTTAAAGTGTCCCAAAACTCTTTCAAACATTTCAATTTAGTCCTTAAAAATATTAAAATCCATAAAACCCTAAACCCCAAGCCCTAGACCCTAAACCCTAAACCCTAAACCCTAAACCCTAAACCCTTGAAAAAGCATGAGTTGTACAATTAAAACCCTAAATCCTTAATCTAAGAATCTTTTAGGGACTAAATTGAAATAAACCCTAAATTAAAGATCATCATCATCCTCATCCTCACTCTCTCTCTCTCTCTCTCCGTCGTCCTCTTCCACTTCCTCTTCCTCCCCTGTTTTCATCATCGTTCCCCCTCATCCTCACAGCAAATCAAAGCCAAAACTAAATCAAAGTGAAAACGAATTGAATCCAAATCACA
This sequence comes from Chamaecrista fasciculata, assembly GCA_003254925.1. Lineage (NCBI taxonomy): Eukaryota > Viridiplantae > Streptophyta > Magnoliopsida > Fabales > Fabaceae > Chamaecrista > Chamaecrista fasciculata. The sequence goes on from QANZ01013192.1 coordinate 3,108, forward strand.
GCCAAAATGAAAACGAAATCAAAATCGAGAATAATGAGGATTTGGGAAGATGAAGATTTCATTAAAAAAATATCACAAGTATCGATTTCATCATCCTCGATCTGAAGTCTGAACAAAAGAGAGAAAAGAGAGATAATGGATGCCATTGATTCCGTCTTCGATCCACTCAGAGAAGTCGCCGAAGAAGTCGCCGAAGCCCATCGAGATTTGCTCGAAGAAGTCGCCGAACGCAATCATCGGGTCCCTCTTCTTCTTCGTCCTCCTCCTTGGGGAAACCAGTACCGACGACGACACCACGTCAGCCTTCGAACGCAAAGTGTCCTGAACATAGACAGATCTGTTGGCCGGAGGTGCGTCACCTAGAGAAGGAAGAAGAAAGGTGCAGTGGTGGTGGCTGGACGGTGGTCGCCGGCGACTTCCAGTTGGCCAGAGGTGGTCGTCGGCGATGGTAGTGGTGGTGGATAGTGGCTGGAACTGAGAGAGTGAGAGAGAATGGTGGAAGACGAGAGAGAGAAAATGAATATGGGAGAGAGTCAAGTCTGTGATGTATTGTGAAGGGGGGTTGTTTCATAATTTTAACTAACTTTGGGGTGCGAAAATACAATTCTGATGCAGTTGAAAAGGGGCTAAACCATTTATACTTTGACCTATTTGTTGAACTTAGACTTTTTTTTTAGGGTTTAGGGTTTGGTGTTTTAAGGTTTAGGGTTTAGGGTTTTTAATATTTTTGAGGAAGAAACTGAATTTCTTAGTTTTGAATTTTGATTCCTTAGGGTCTGAAGAAATTGGTTGTTGATGATGTTGATTTTGTTGTTGAGAGGGTTTTTGATTTGTGGGGGCTTGATTTTTGAAAAATTTGGGGGTTTTGATTTGTTTGTAATGTACTTGAATGAAAATTGTAGTTGAATATAGGGATTTTTTGATAAATCATAGATGCTCATTTGTCTTTTGAGGTTCTAAGGACTATTTTGATAAAGATCATAAACTTTTGGGATTAAAGTGTAATTAAATCAGGACCTATTCAAAAGAAATCTTATGAAAAGGAGAAAAATCTATAATATTAGAATTCTAAAGACCCTTTTATAATTAATTCTTTATGTTTTGATCCCTTTTAGTAAAGGGAAAGGACTTAAACGCATAAAAGAAGACTTTTTGGGAGATTTTTGACATTTTAACTAACATTTGCCGTTAAATCCTAACAGAAAAAAACCTCAGGGTACCAAATCACTAACGAAGCAAACCACGGGGTACCACAATGCAAAAATTTTTCTTTCAGGGTACCAAAGGGGAACCACCCCTAACCACAGGTACCAAATTGCAATTTACCCTATATTATATATATATATATATATAAGATAGAGAAGAGGGAGGGGATAATACACAATACCATATTACAGCTAGAATTACTATTAATTTTTTTTTTTGGGTAATAGAAAGTTTAGGTGAGTTGGGCCCCGGGGGCTCAATAAGGCCAGGGCAGGCCTTCAGGCTCTATGAACACTTACAGATGTACTTACAGATCTCCTACCAACAAGGTCCTCACATCGACAGTGGGAATCGAATTCACAACCTTGTAGGTTATGAGTTGACCTCTTACCAACTGGGCCAACCTTTAATTTGTTAGCATTACAAAAAAGCATTTTTTTTTTTGGGACAGTTGTCAGTTGTTGTGTGAGAGGAAAAATCAATTTTTCTTCGATTTCAAATTGGTTGGATTATGCGCTTTGTTTCGCTTACATTATTCTCGTAGTGAATCGATTAACAAAATGAGTAACCACACGAACAAAGTGTGAGTCTTTAATTTTTTTCCTTCCAAGAATTAGAGAATCACAACACTTGAACCTATATCTAACAATATGAAGAGTGAGGAATTGAACCCAACTCAGGGAAAACTAACTCATTTGAGTCATTGTGTAGGGTACCACCAAATAGAAGAAGGAATTGACCCTCGCTCTCATTTGATCTCTGGCTTTGAATTTACAAATAGCGGCTAACAATTTAAAAAATTTCAAACATGATGATTTAAATAGTTTCGAAATAGAAATAATAAAGCAGAGCTCCAAGACTGGAAAAAAACAAAAAGAAAAAGAACTAGTATACGTAAAACAAGGAATAAAATTATTTCGTGGAAAGGGGAGTTCATCAGAAAACACAGAGTTCTTGTTAAGAAAAAAAGAAAACACCGAGTTCAGTACAAATCACCGAGAAGAAAACAACAACATAAACATTATTACATCAACACAAACAAAAAGCTAAAACAAGGAATAAATTAGAAGAAGAGAAATTGGCGCATCGATCATTGCATGGTTAGTTGGTTAATTACTAACTTTTAGACATGAAGAAAACAAGAAAAAAATTATAAAATAATTCGTTGAAACATTATTTACTCGTAGTAATTAATTATAAAAACCCAATATTATTATTAGATATAATATAAACACACCATATATATATATGGAACTATTCAACTAAGTATATATATATATATATGCATGCATGATGCGTGCATGTTTGAAGAGGAAGTTATTAAAACACACTATTTTAAGTATAATTTATATATATATATATATATATTCTGTATATGTATATATCATTTTTTATTTTATATATATATTATTGTAGCTAATTATTAATTTCAATTTCCACCGTGGTGTCGACTGGGACCAGTGCCTACAGTTTGGTTGTTGAGGAGGTTGTTGAGCTCGTTCTGTAGCCATGTGAGTCTCTGCTCTAACTGCTCAATGGATTCTCTAACGGCTCGAATGCGTGCTCGTTTTGTTGAAGGCTCCATAGTTCTCACGCTCATCTCAAGGTGGCTTAGGTTTCTACGTTCTTGTGCAAGCTGATTCTGAACTTGCCTTATAGCATCACGCTTTGTTTACACCACATATTGAAAAAGTTCTTCGTTTGCACTCATTATACATATATATATATATATAGCTGTGTCCTGTGTCAGTCCAAATCACTATAAGAATGTATGTGAAAACCAACCGAAGTAACCAATCAATTTCCAACCGAAAAGGAGAAAATGTTTCTCTCTCATTGACCAACCGTCATTCGGTTGGTCAAATTGTACTACCACTAAGCTTGCGACCGATTTCCAACCGAAACTCAGTTAATTGTTTGCCCCAAATAACCATCTAATTTTCGGTTGCTATTTCGGTTGATGTTATTTTTTTTTTAAAAAAAAAATTGCCTGAAATTATATGTCCAACTACCACACCTATAACTAATAAATGTTGTTAAGAATAATGAATACAAATTTTTTTAACTATCTGAAAACATACATCCACCACATACCTATTTCCCATTTACAATTTTGAAATGCTCTTACATGATCCTCTCTTATCTTTTTCATTTTCAATTTCTCTTATGAAATTTGGATTCATGTTCATACTTCATCTTGCAACAAGGAAGAAAAGAAATTATCTTACATTATTTTAAGAAGTCTTCAATTGGTACGTATTTATTTTTTTATATAAATAAATTTGATTATGTCTTGCTTTTAGATTAAAGTCTTAAATAGAATTTTAAGTGGGTTTCATACTGTATATTTTGATGGAGGTGAGGTTGGTTGAGTTTTGGGTATGTATGTAGGTGGAGAAAATTGCACGGTATATTTTTTTGGGAGAGGTGGTGGTCTTTTACCTTCAATATATTGGCTTGTCAAAGAGGATGGAAATTTTGGACCCCACTCTCCTTTTTATTAAATTCCTCATCCCATCCATATCACATAACAAAAGTGGATTTTCACACGTCTTTCTCACACTTTTTCTTGTTCAATTCTTTTCCCTCTCTTTCTCATTCACAAGTTANGTGGCTGGTAAACTCTTGTTTGATTTGTTTAATATATTATCTATTTTATGTTTATATTGATGACAAGTTGCTATATATCCAGTTTATATTGATGACAAGTTGCTAGGTTCTTGTTGGTAGTCGGTTCCAAGACATAATATATAATCATTCTTCTACATTTTTTAGACAAATAATGCATTTTTTTATAATACATAATATATATATATATTAAAAAATGCATCTGAGATTGAAGAAATCTTTTAGACAAATAATGCATTTTTTTTAATAATCTCTCACTTTATGTATTATATTATTAAAAAAATGCCTCTGAGATTGAAGAAATCTTTTAGACAAAAAGTGAGAGATTATTTCATTTAATTTTATCTTCGCCTTAATTTTTTTTCTTAATTATTTTATTATCTTATTTTTTTTTTTGCTGCTAATTAAATTATTTGTACATCTAAACACATGTCTAGAAGCTTCATATATGTATATGGTTAATAGAGTTTAGAATAATTATTTTTTTTTTACAGAAAAATGGAAATCCCTAATCATCGTAGGTGGATGTATAATAGATTAAATCCTGGACGTCAAGGTTATACAGATGAATTTTTACAAGGGGTAGATGAGTTTGTTAATTTTGCATCTCAAAATGAAGTCTATGCAGTAGAAGGAAAGATTAGATGTCCCTGTTCTAAACATAAAAATCGAGCTTATTTAACTGTTGAAGAAGTTAAGGTAGATCTATATAAAAGAGGATTTCAACCTGGTTATTGGTATTGGACATCTCATGGTGAGATTGAACCAAAAAATAATTTTGGGATGCCCAATGTAGATTTTGGAGCTTCAAGTAGCTCTCATGTCAGGGAGGATGAATATCATAGATATGAAAGAATGATAAATGATGCAGTTGGTCCTCATTTTGATGTTGAGGGGCATGATGAATTAGAAGTAGATGGGAATATGGATGCAGATGTTGATGAGTCGCCTGATTTATAAGGTGGGGAATTTTTTGATTTGCTAAATTTACGTAAACAACCATTGTGGCCAGGATGTACAACACATTTTGAATTGTCTTATGCTGTGAGAATGCTAAGCATTAAGACTAAGCATAACGTTTCAGAAAGTAGTTTTAATGAATTTGCAAGTCTGATGATAGAAGGCATGTCGAAAGATAATCGTGTGCTCCCTAATTGGTATAGGGTGAAAAAGTTGGTATCAAAACTTGGCTTATCAAGTGTTAAAATTGATGTTTGTCGTAGTGGTTGTATGTTGTACTACAAGGAACATATCAATGATACTAACTGTAAATTTTGTGCTGCTCCTCGATATAAAGAGAATCCTCCTGAGCGACGAAAAAATTCAAAACCGATACCAGAAAAAAGGATGCATTATTTTCCTATTGTTCCTAGATTGCAGAGGCTTTATGCATCAATGAGATCTGCGGAACTTATGCGCTGGCATTGGAGTAACAAGAGACAAGATGGTGTATTATGTCATCCTTCAGATGGAGAAGCTTGGAAATATATTGATAGGTTGTATCCTGATTTTGCTGTTGAACCACGAAATGTTAGACTTGGTTTGGGTGCAGATGGATTCACTCCTTATGGTCAATCTGCTTCTCCATATTCTTGTTGGCCAGTTATAATTACTCCTTACAACCTACCACCTGAATTGTGTATGACTGCTCCATACCTGTTTTTGACTGTAATAATTCCAGGGCCACATAATCCGAAGAGTAAGATTGATGTATACCTGCAACCACTGATTGGTGATTTAAAACTTCTATGGAACGAAGGAGTATCGACATATGATGTATCCAGGAAGCAAAACTTTCAGATGAGGGCAATACTTATGTGGACCATAAATGACTTTCCGGCATATGGGATGTTATCTGGATGGACCACTGCAGGAAAATTAGCATGTCCATATTGTATGCAAAACTCAAAAGCTTTCACATTAAAGAATGGAGGAAAGAATTCTTGGTTCGATTTTCATAGACAATTTCTTTCTTCGAATCATGATTTTAGAAGAAATAAATATGCTTTCAAGAAAAACAGAGTTGAAGGAGATCCTCCACCTCCGAGGTTCAATGGAGAAATTTTATCATCATGGGTTTGTAATCTTCCTAAAGTAGCTGAGCATGGTATTTATAGATTGGAAGGATATAGAGAATATCACAACTGGACGAAGCAGAGCATATTTTGGGAGCTTCCATATTGGAAACATCAATTGGTTCGACATAATTTAGATGTGATGCACAAAGAGAAAAATTTGTTTGATAACATATTTAATACTGTTATGGATGTCAAGGGGAAGACCAAAGACAACATAAAAGCAAGACATGATTTAAAGGAGTATTGTAGGCGAAAAGAATTAGAGTTGCAAGCAGGGAAAAATGGGAAGTTGCTGAAGCCAATAGCTAATTACACTTTGACATTGCAACAAAGAAAAGCTATTTGTGAGTGGGTCAAAGGTTTAAAAATGCCTGATGGATATTCTTCAAATCTGTCTAGATGTGTGGATTCAAGTGATGTGAAGTTAACACACATGAAAAGTCATGATTGTCACATCTTTATGGAGAATTTACTTCCAATCGCCTTTAGCACATTACCTGATCATATTTGGAAGCCGATCATCGAAATCAATCAATTCTTCAAAAGTTTGTGTTCTTCAACTTTGAAGGTAGACGACTTGCTTCATATGGAACGTAGCATTCCAATAATTCTTTGCAAGTTAGAAAGAATATTTCTGCCTGGATTTTTTGATTCTATGGAACATCTTCCTATTCATCTGCCATTTGAGGCAAGATTTGGCGGCCCAGTTCATTACCGATGGATGTACTCGTTTGAAAGGTAATTAATTACTATTACATATAAATCTTGGATATAATTTATGTCATAATAATGTGTATTATATTTTTTTTATACAGGTTTCTAAACAAATTGAAGAAGACTGCTAAAAATAAGTCTCGAGTTGAAGGTTCTATTTGTGAGGCATATTTGGCACAAGAGATTACTTATTTTTCCTCTTACTACTTTGAGTCACACGTACGATCTGTACAGACAAGAGTTGGTCAGAATGATTGTTTAGAGGAAGTTGAATCCAGTCAACCAACATTATCAATTTTCAACAAAGTTGGACGTCCTTCTGGAAGGTGCTCAACTCGATATCTGAGTGATCAAGAATTGGTCGTTGCTCATTATTACGTTTTGTTAAACTATGATGAAGTAAAGCCATATATCGAGTAAGTAATTTGTTATTTAATAATTCATAAATTTATATATATAATGCTAATAGTTACAATCAATTTTCAGGATGTTTAAACAATATCTGAGAAGTGTGAATCCCAACATTAGTCACAAAGAAATGGATGGAATAACTGAGACACATTTTCCTGTATGGTTCAAAAATTATGTAAGTAGTGATAAAATTGGTTTATTTTCTTAATTTTGTATGAAAAATTTGTTTGTCTAATATTCTGTATCTTTTCATGTCTAGGTCAATGATCATGATGATCTTATTGATAATAAATTTTTGAAAGACTTGGCATGGGGACCATTACAAAAGGTGCAAACATGGCCTATCTTTTTTGTTAATGGATACAAGTTTCACACTAAAGATTGGAGTCTTGGGAAGAAAACTACCAATAGTGGTGTTTGTGTTAAGTGCACTGGGGAAGAAGGCGGTGAAAATGATTATTTTGGCATTCTTGAAGAAGTGGTGGAATTACAGTATCCCGGAGAACCTGTTAAAAAATTGGTTTTATTTAATTGTCATTGGTTTGATCAGAAGATAAATCGAGGAGTGAAAATCCATCAACAATATGGCTTCATTGAAATTAAACATGGTAGAGTGTATGAAAAATTTGATCCCTTTGTATTTGCACAACAAGCCACCCAAGTTTATTATGTGTCTTACCCTATTGAAAAAGGGGATAATACAGATTGGTGGGTTGTC